>CAUYQU010046766.1:0-64577 GCA_963574635.1 Cheracebus regulus
TTGTGTCAGTTTGCTGAGAATGACGTTTTCCAGATTCATCCATGTCCCTACAAAGGACACTCTTATATTTTCATTCTTTCCGGATTGGAAAGAGAAACAAAAGTATGAAGGCTTCTACTTGCCTTGGGCTACAAGAGATCATATTTTCACCCCTAACATAATAACAGCCTTGTTTAGATAGTCCTTGACATTTCCTAGTATTTTTAGAATTTCTTCCTTTCTACCGAATCCCTGAGAGGGGACTCCAGGACTTCCCAGTTTCTGTTATGAATAATGCTGTGCTCTTTACCACCTGACTCTGCTGTCAGAGGCCGAGCTGTGTCACTGGGCTCCAATCCCTTTTGCCTTTCTTAGCAGGCTCTGGAACTCAGCTGCCTGGGATTAACTCTGTTTATCCACATACCAGCTGTATGGCCTTGGGTGGGTAATTTAACTTCTCTGTGCTTGGTTTTCTCATTGGGAATACCCATCGTTGTAGCTTACCTCTGAAGATGCCTGCCATCAATTCCTTTCCTCCCTTTAAGTGTCTGTGACTCCTCCATTGAGGACCATAGTCTACTCCTTCACTCCTTGAAACCAGGCTGGGCTGTGGCTGCTGGTTAACGCCAGCCTGGTCATGCCTTTAGATGACCCCAGCCTCATCACCATCTAACTGCAACTGCATGACAAGCTCTGCCCAGTTGATCCCAGTCAAACCACAGAAACATGTGAAATAATAATCAATGGTAGTTTCAAGCCACTGTTTTGTAACAAGTGTGCAGCAAAAAGATAACCACACTAAACATTGATGGCAATGATAATCATGTTTCCCTCACGGGGTGATATGAGGATTAAATGAATTAATCTTCATTAGATGCTTAGAACAGTGCCTGGAAGTACTAACTGCCATAGAGAATATGTTGAATAAAAAAAGGAATGAACTAAGACTCTGAAAGTGTTAGAGTCTCAGGCTAATAAGCTCTCATTTTCAAGACAGGACAGTATCTTTTTATTGTTTCAGTTCTAGGTTCTTCCAAAAAATACCTTCATCAATGTGGAATCAGTGGGTAGAGATGAAAGCAACGTCCTGGAGACCAAAAGGCTCAGAGTTGGTCCTGTCTGGCCTGGCAAGCCCCTTAACCCCCCTATGCTTCGACGTCCACAGTTTCCAAATGAAGATGACCATCATGCCACAACAGGACTGGCGTGAGGGAGGAAGCAGATAGCAGTTGTGCAGAGCTGCGAAGACCATAGACTCTGACATTATTGAGACAGCTCGTTTCTGAACCCTCCATTTGTGTCATTCTATCAGACACTGAGGTCTGTACTTCTCTGGCCTCTTCTCTGCCTTGGTTTGTTACATAGACTATTAACTGACTCATCTTTCAAATACAGATGCTCCTTGACTTATTATGGAAGTATGCCCCAATCAACCCATTATAAGTTAAAAATATAACAGCATAAGGAAAAAAATGCATTTAATTTACTTAATCTACCAAATAGCTTAGCCTAGTCTAAGTCTTATATGTACATCAAATGCTTACTTTAGCCTGCAGTTGGGCAAAATCATCCAACACAATGCCTATTTTATGATAAAGTGTAGAATAGCTCGTGAAATTTATTGAATGCTGTACAGAGTGAAAAATGGAATGATCGTATGGGCACTCAAAATATGGTTTCTACTGAACATGTATTGCTTGTTCATGAAGTCAAAAAAATTATTAGTGGAAACCTCAGAAGTCAGGGGCCATTTGTATTAGTGTTTTCCAGATTCCTCCTTCTCTGTACAAGCCTCATAGGGGATATCTTGCACTCCCAGCTTCAACAATTCTAAAACCCAAAGACTATCCTTGATCCATCCCTAGCCCTCACCTCCCACATACCATCAAACATCAAGTCCTGCTGATTCTCTCTCGTGTCTCCCAAATCCTCCCCTTTCTCTCCATCTTCACTGCGATCACGTCATCTGTTAAACTAAACTAACTCTCGCCTAAGGATGCTTCATACTCAAGTCTGAAATGAACTGCAACCTTACTTAGTATGTAAACTAACTAAAAGCCTAAACTAACTAACAGAGCCTCAGTTCAGCAGCTGAGCTTCAGTCAATCTCAGGCAGCTGACTGATTCACATAAGGCAACACACTAAGCTGTAGCCAGTTAAGCCATCTCTGTACCTTACTTCTTCTATTTTCTCCTTATAAATGCTCCCTGACTGTGTTGTAGGCTGGAGTTCTTAAAACCTATTCTGGTTCTTAGGTGTGCCCAATTCACAAATGGTTCTTTAGTCAGTTAAACTTTGTTAAATGTAACTTGTTTAAAGTTTTTCCATTTAACAAATCCAAGCCACTATCATCTCCAGCCTGGACAACTGCAGTAGCTTGCCCACTGCTCTACTTCTGGCCTCTACTGTCTTTCAAGCCATTGTTTACATTTCAGCCACGGTGACTTTTTTGTAATACAAAACAGATTAAATATACCTCTTTTTGTCCCTACCTGCTTTAAATAATTCAGTGGCTTTCTGATGCTCTTGGTATAAGATCCAAATTCTTAGCAGGACCTTGAAGGCTCTGCGCAGTGTGGCTCCTGTCCTCTAGTCTGATTTTAAATCAACTTCTCTCGCACTCTGGCCACCACTGGCCTCCAAAGAACTGCATTCCCTCCACAGGCAGCCCTTGATATCTTCCAGTCCCTCAACCTAGAAACTCTCTCCCCTTTCAACTCTTATTCATCTTTCAGACCTCAGCTCAAAAGTTACTTCCTCAGGTTTAGATCTGAAAAAAAGTTACTTCCTCAAAGACAGCCTCCCTCGAAGCTCTCAACTAGGTTACATTCCCCCATTAGATGTCCTCAGAGCACCATGCAGCTCCACTTCATAGCATTTACTATGGTTGTCATTAGTTCGCTTTTTAGCCTTTTGTGTTCCCCACTATGTCACAGGCTCCAGGGACTGTTTTGCCCATTCTTGTACTCCCACCTCAAATATATTTTGAATGAATGAAATACAACTTTCAAATCCATACCTCAAGTCAGTCTCCTCTTCTGAACTTCCAAACCAGGTATCCAGTTTGTTGCCAACACTATCCTTACTAATTGCTAAGGCCCAAACCTTGGTATCATTTTTGATTGCTCTCTTTTTCAACCCCTGGTACCTATACCGTGAGCAAATCCTATCAGACCTATCTTCAAAATGCATCCAGTGTCTCAGCCACATAGAGTGCACCTCTTAATGGAAGAACATAACCTAGGGAGTTGTCTTGTTTCTTCCTAGACTGTAAACACATAATTTCTTAGGAATGAAATTGCAAAGGGGAAAAAATAGAAAAACCTATTGAAGACAGATATATCAACTATTTGTAGTAGAGGACTTTAGTTGGATTCTGATTCCAATTGTAAAACAAAAAAAAATTTATGTCTCATCATTATAAGACAACCAGAAATTTTAATGAATGGAACTTGATATTAAGGAAATGTTAATTTTTAAGGAATTATAATGGTATGGTTATATTTAAAAGGTTGTTTACCTTTGTAGAGATGCATACTGACATATCTACAGATAAAATGATATGATGTCTACAATCTGCTTCAAAATAAGACAGTGGAGAAAGAAATTAAGTAGGTGAGGGTATTGATGGAACAATATTGGCTGTGAATTGTTGACTGTTGAATGATGGGTGCACTGGGCTTCACCAAACTATTCTACTTTTGCATAGGTTTGAAAATTTCCATATTACAAAATTTAAAAATATATATCCAGAATGTGACCCATTTCTTACCATCTCCACAACTCCCACCCTCTTCCAAGCCACGGTCACCTCCCGCCCGTACTGCCACGGCCTCCTATCTGGTCTCCCTGCCTCCACCGTTGACCCGGCCTGTGGTCTATCCACCACACTGCAGTAAGAGTGATCCTTGTAAGCACATCAGATCCTTCCACTCTCTGCTGAAGTCCTTCAAAGGCTTCCCATCTCGCTTGGATGTTGTGTTACCTCTCTCTTGAGCTTACTTCCTATTACCCAGCCCCTCCTTTGCTCACCCACCGCCTTATGCTATCAGGATAGAGGTCCAACTCTGTGGCAAAGCCAAGGCCCTGATGACATGTCCACGTGCCTCTCCAGGTTCATCATCCCAAACCCCAGGCTTTTAGAACAACCTTCATTCCCCCGGCCGCCCCCCACCCGCCACCCCGCCATGGCCCCTTTGTTTTAGTCGCTCCTCTCCGGACATGACCCCCTTTGGCAAAGCCCAGCTCCACCAGCCCCCGCTCAGTACCACTTCTCTCTGCTTTGGTTCTAGGCCTCTAAGAGCTCAGTGTTTTGTTTCATAATCATCCATTGTCTCATCAATCTCCTTCACCAGACAAGTTCCTCAAAGGCACAAGCTACCTCACATCTCTGTAGTCCTAGTCCAGCAGTAAAAATTAAGTATCTTTTGAATAAATTACAATTTTACATAAGTTAGCATTATTATTTGAGACAGAGTCTTGCTCTGTCACCCAGGCTGGAGTGCAGTGGCATGATCTCGGCTCACTACAACCTCCGCTTCCCGGGTTCAAGTGATTCTCCTGTCTCTCCAGTAGCTGGCATTACAGGCACTCACCGCCATGCCTGGCTAATTTTTTGTATTTTTAGTAGAGCAGGGTTTCACCATGTTGGCCAGCCCATTCTCAAACTCCCACCTTGGCCTCTTAAAGTGCTGTAATAGACATGAGCCACCACGTCTGGCTGCATTAATACCTCTTTAAAATGTCTGTTTACCAGTTTCTCTAATTGGAATAAAATACTTTTGCCTATAATTACATATAAGTCATACATTTTAAAATTCTTGTGAAAAAGTGATTTTGGAGAAAAACATTCTAAATAGAATGGATGTTTTTAGATGTTACTAATGAAATAAAAATATAGCATTTCTAACTAGTTCTTCCATTTGTCTAAATTTAGAGTGAATATTCTAAACTGCACACCACGCCAACTTGCTTGCTCACTGACCATCTTGCTTGAAGAACTGAGTTACGAGGTACAAACTAGGGAGGGAGCAAAGGAGGCTTCTCTCTCCAGAAGAGAAATCAATAGCTGGTCAAGATTTGGGGAGGGTGAAGGTGATGAGTTCTCAGATATGGAGGAAACTGAAGTGAAAGAGCTGTTGCTTCTGTAAAAAGAAACTCAGACGCAGATGGGAGTGGAACCAAATCAATCAGTAGGTGATGAGAAAAGATGAAGAGCAGTTAAGAATTAAAATATCTGAATGGAAAAAAAAGTACTAACATTTCTGTTTTATGCTTTTTACTTTCTCAATTTACAAATTCTATATTAAATCTGTTGTTCTAGATAATGAAGTTAGTTTTAGCAGATAACAGTTATCAAATTTTTGGTGAATCTGGTTTGAATTGCCCTTCTAATATAAAATTGATGCTATTGGCCAGCCACTGATAGGCCTGGCAGTAATCTTCTGTGTTGGTGATGGACTATACTGCCTGAGCCACTGACAGCCCCTCTCACATTGCCCACTGGGACAAACTGCAGGCATTTGCAAGGTGGTTAGCTAAGTTTAGGAGTAGAGTCTGTGACGATGGAATAGATTTTTTTATGTGAAAATTGCTAGCTTATAATACCATTACTATTTTACTCCATATCCTTAAAAAGTGCACAAATTTCACTGACTTTATAGGACAATCTCCTGAGATATAAGGGAAGCTCAGTTCACACAGCCTCCTTTCATCCCATTCCAGGGCAGTCACTGCCATCCTAAAGCTGCATTACTTTATCATGTCTCCTCTTTCTTCATACTCTGTTCAGTTTCTATTAAGCATTTTTCTCCATAGTGTTGAGAAGGAACAGAAACACGGGCTTTGGAGTCAGGCAGACCTGGGTTAGAATCCTGGCTCTGTCTGGTTGTGAGACCTTCTCAAGGTCACTATAAAATGAGGATAATGAGGTCGAATTCTGTTGTGTGTTAATGAAATACCTATGTAAAGACGTGGCCCAGTGCTTGGTACTCAAAGTCATTTGTTTCCTGTGAATGACTGGAGCAGAATGCTTCTGGGAGAGCATTTCATTCTCTGATTTATCATGATAAGATCATGCCTATCCAAAACACTCAATCATCCGAAGACTTCAATCTCTTTTATTCTTTTTTTCCTAATGTCATAATCCACTGGACTCCTAAGCATGTAAGTAGATACCGTGGAATGTAAACAAGGAAACAAAAATATACTGAATATGTGGAAACAAAGCTGTGATACACAGATGAAATAGCTGCACAAAAGAAAACATTAAAACATTTAAAAAGAGACTTAATGTAGGAATAAGCTATTTTAATCAAGCAAAAACAAATTTATATCCATTATTTCTAAAAATAAAATTAGACTTTCCAATCCTTAACATCTGCATTTAATAATATCTTCTAACCAAAATACAGATGCTAAAACAGCAAGTTACATTATATCTTGTACAGCATACAGTATGTTCACTGTTTACACTTACTTTAATTCTAGTTGGTCATGTACTCAATGCATAAACATCACTCAATAAAATTTTCACAATTAACAAAAAAATGTGACAAGGCTGTCTTAAAATGGCTCTGCTATAAATTGTATAGAATATACAGAATTACAAAGTCAAGTATTTTTTTATCAAAATATACACCCCTCCCTGAAACTAACACAAGCTATCAACATTTTAAATGAATACAATTATAGAAAATATTTGCAAAATTATTTTTTCATGTATAAATATTCTGCCATATTTACTTTGGTCTAGAATTATCAGCATACAAGTCCACTTAAAAAATATCCACATGTAAGGACCAGGAGACATCACTATAGGTAATTTTATATTTGGGGTTAACTCAAATCAGAATGACTAGATTACATAGTAATTCTCTTTGATTCATATTACTGAAAAAAATTAGTGGATCACAGGATTTCTTATTCAATATTCTAATTATCAATTCAAAAATGATTTTCATAAGCCCTTTGTGACCATCTCTTTAACAAAACCCAAATGAATAGTGTAGGGTATACATATATACAATGTATAAAATAAAGTTGAATTTGCTTGCATTTTCCCATTTTTCTCTACCTATATAATACTGCATGTAAGTGAAAGTAGATGAACAAAAGATAAATGCAGATACAATTGTGGGGTTACTTAACAGCAAGGTACTACAGTATTAAAAGGTCAACTTTAATCATGTCCTTTCCTGGGTGTTTAAATGCTTTCTTACCAACCCAAATCCACACTAAGTCTTCTTCACGGAGACACCACACTTGTAGAGAGAAAACAGAGTCCTTTGAACTACTTCTTCGCAATGATAACCTTCCAACCTTCGATAACCTTGGGTTTCCATCTGTCAAATCCAATGAACATGAATGACTGCAGGTCACGCTGCAAATGCAATCCGGATTCTGCTCACATCGGTGATCAAAGGGTAGAAATGTTTTCTCTCTCCCTCCTATTCTGGCAGTTTAAGTAAGAATCATGAGTTCCAGCTTTCCAGGAACCTAGTCCGCGTGATAGAATATGTTGTAGGGCAACTAGATTTGAGGGTAATGTTCATGGTGTGGGTCAGTGTAAAACAACATTAAAAAAACTTCAGTGGGTTTTTAGCAAGGGGTCTAGATGTCTGCAAACATGAAGACAGAGCAACTGGCTTTGTGGATATATTTCTGAGTCACATAATTAAGGGACAGAACCATGTCGCTCCACATCCTACCTCCCCATCCCCTAAAAAGACAGCTACTGTTTTAGGCAAGGAAGGTCATCCCTTCTTCTTGCCCACTCAAGTCATTAATGAGTAGGGTGGAAGGTGGGGTTCTGTTGTCCTTTTGCTTTATACTAGTCGGTACTTGTGGGCTGCATAATCTCCAAGAAGGCTAGTAATTGTAGGGATTAGGCAGTTACTTTCAAGTGTCCGGGAATTCACTACTGCAGTGTACTTCACACTAAATCTCAGTCCTTCAGTGGAATGGGAGATGGTAGGTTCCACTTGAACCCTTAAGTCTATCTGGAATAGACCCCCACCATCCATGGCCTTGTGGTTGGAAGACTGCAGAGAGTTTCGGAAGAATTTGACCCTCTTTCATTCTCTAAGGTGAGGCCATTGCAAAGTAACATGCAGCACAGGTAATCACAGGTAAATTCTGGGAGGGCTTTCCCCCATAGATAAGGCATGACCTACGTTTTCTGTGAATTGAATAGACCAGTTCTAAGAACAGCTCAGCCATAACTTCAAGGGAACAGCATTCCATCTAAAAGCATACACATGCTCTCAAATCATATTCAAAATGCTTTCTACTGATTTTTACATCAGTCCTCATTATTTGCAGATCTATTGCTCATAATTCTCTACAGGGGATATGGACAGTTAAAAGTCAAGTGATTTATATATGTATTTTACAAGGTTTGTGTTGCAGAAAAGTAGTTCTACATAATGTATGAATGTCCTACTTTAGGTTACTCATTATGCACATAATTTCAGTTATATTGTTTTAAGTATTTCATATGTATCCATTAATTTAAACAAATTTTAATAGTGCAGAAGCCAGATGGGAATAAAGACTGTCACACAGCTCATTACCACGTAACATGTTTATGAAGGTGCCATCTTCAGGATAGCTGACCCTTATTTTCTCCAGTGACTAAAGACAGCCCAGCAGCCAGTTCCAATTAGCAATCATTAGAAAGTTTTAAATTAGGCTAAAATTAAATTCCTCTTTTCGCTGGTAGAAATACCACAGCTAAGAACTTCATTGACTTTCACAAGATACTTGGGATACTGGAGGATTCAGCTATTTTGTTTCTGTGCACTTTGCATAAAGTTAATGCTAAAACCCAAAGTAGATATTAGGATCCTTTTTCTGGAATTTTCACAAATGAGTTTTTTTTTTTTTTTTTTTACATTTCACTCCTTCATGACCGTTATGTGAACAAAATTAAACTAAACTTAAAACTAACTAAAAAAAAAAACACCAACTATATTTTTGAAGATTTTTCTAACTCTTGCCACTCAAAGGACAACATTTTCCACGCCGGTTGGTATGTTATCCTTTTGGTCATTGTCTTCTGAATCTATGAAATGTTGATTCTCCAAGGGATTTGAGTATTCGTGGCACATGTCACCTATTTTCTCCTGCTGGCTTGGGCTTTTGAATAAGTGTTTCTTTTGGTGCATTCCAAGGGCAGCAGCTGTTTTGCAAATTTTGGGGCACTGGAAGCAGGCATAGCCCTTCCCATTGTGCTCCCGAATATGTCTCTGCTCATGATTCCTTTTTGTGGAGAGATACAAAAAACTCTGAAAGCAGAACTGACAGTGGTAACGCTTTTCTCCGGTATGGATTCTTTCATGGATTTTGAGGGTCTCATTCAAGGTGAATGCCTTGTTGCAATACTGACAGACAAACTCCTTTAAGCCCAGGTGGATACGTTCATGTTTCTGTAAGTTTCCTTGCACTGAAAAGCACCGTCCGCAGGTCTTGCACTGGTATGGCTTCTCCCCAGTGTGACACCTCATGTGCATTTTGAGCGTGGAAGGGCTCTGGAACTGCTTGGCGCAGAGCTCACAGGCATATGGCCGAGAAGTAAGATGTCGGTGGGGCCTTCCTGGGTGTCCAGCCCCAGCTGCTTTGTCTCCGTCACAGAGTTCACATTGCAGCTTAGGCATCTCTTTCGTTTCTTCTTCCTCAAAGGCTTTATCCTGAGGAGCCTTCCCCACAGCACAATCCAGTTCTGCTGGGTACTTACATTTATGGCTCGGGCTCCTGTTTCCGTGCTCCTTCTTCCAGTTGACTTTCCTCATTTTTCTCAACTGTCTGGATTTCTTTTTGGGTTTGTAGTTGTAGTAAGGGCGCCATGGTTTGTCAGTGGAATCCTGGTCACTTGCATCATCGAACACTTCATTCATCTCCATGCACTCGGATTGGCAAAGTCCAAGTGGGCTGTCTCCACTGGGTTCTGGGTCATTCCCCTGTGGCAAAGGCTCCTCCTGCATCTGATACTTGGGTCTTCTCCCTCTTTTATAAAACAATTTAGATCCTAGAATGTGCCTTTTCACAATGGCTTCATTTCCAATTTTCACTGTTATTTGGCAGAGGGGTGCAACGTTACTATTTGTGGAGGTTCCCGGAAGAGCAGGTTTCGCAATGTAGGTTTCAATTTTGCTGGTTTCTTCAGCAGTATTTGTGTTTTTGCTCAATGATCCTCCAGGATCAGCAATGTATTTTGACTCTTCCAGTATTTCTCCCCTGTTATGTGGTGTAGTTTTCTTTTTCTCCTTAATGCTTTTGGGCCTGCTTGCAAACCTACTCACTTTATCCGGCTCAGATTTACTGTCATCTTTCAGGGACTGACTGGCAGCTGGGTCTGAAAAGGCTCTGTGGTTGCTGCTGGTCATGGCAGCAATGGCATTGCTGTGCATGATCACCGATGAAAACTGGCTGCTGTGCACAATGACCGAGGGTGCAGAGCCACTGTAGCTGATCACGGAGGCGGCATTTTCACTGCCATTACTCAAAGATAAAACAGGTACATCCCCTGCCCGGAGGTCAGAACTGACAGCATTTTCAGTGGAAGAAACTGACACCTCAGTTGAATAAAAGTTATTGTCAAGATCAACTTTCAATGCCTCCTCTCCCCATTTGGTGCCTTCTGCATTTTGAACGTTGGCTGAAGTGGGTATGTCCTGACATGCAGATGTTTCCAATGGGATGGCTGGACTGTTGCTCAGGGTGTTTACAGTATCTTGGAAATTCAGCGTAGGTAATTCAGAGCTGTGTGGATTCTGAACAACATAGGTACCACCTGCAGACTCACTCATTTGACTGTTCTCTCGTGCATTTTCATAGGAAGAATTTCGATAGCTCTTATAAGGGGCTCTCTTGCATTTCATAGGCAGTAGCCTATAAAGTTTATATGGATAGACACTAGGCTTCAAGCCTCCATTTGCTGTTTTTTTACTGATGGAAAGTCTATGATCGATGGCATGGAAAGACTTCTGATGATTTTTGAGTATATAGTAGGTCATGAAAGTTTCAAGACAGAAAATGCACTGATATCGTCTTTCTCCTGTATGCCAGATTTCATGCCTTGTCCTGTACTCAGCCAATGCAAACACTTTGTTGCAGTAATGGCAAGGATATGTTCTTCTCCAGGAGTGAACATTTGCATGTCTTCGGAGGCTGGATAAGGTCACGTAACTACGTTTGCACACAACGCAACTATAGAGCATCTGCCCATTCACAAATTTAACCATGTGGTCCGTGTCTGGCAAAGTACTTCCAGTACTGGAAAATTCGCCAATCCTATTTTCAGATAATAAAGGTTCTGGACCTGTGAATGAACCTCCATTCTGTCCAATGGTAGGATAGTTTTCTAGAAAGCGTTGGTTTCCTCCAGGAATGGGCATGTGGCTTGACCTCATACAGATCTGTTCATGCCGATCTAACCTGTTTAGGGTGGTGAACTGTTTGTTGCAATACTTGCACACTAAAGGCTCCTGGGTTGGCTTGTGAAGCTGCATGTGAGCACTGAGCAGAGTGCTGCTGTCAAAGGCTTTGGAGCAGCAGCTACAATTGTACACCAGAGGTGGAACCTCTGCTGCCGGTGGCCCAGGAACGTCAGAAGATTGATTTTCATCTTCTCTGGAAAAATGGACATCTCCTTCGTTGTTTGGAGATTTCGAACGAGCAAGAACTGCAGCTGGCTGTGGACTTCTTTCTTGATTGACCTCTGAGTTGGATACTGGAGGAGGTGGTATATTTTCTGTGGCTGAGTCAGAATCCTGCGGTATGGAGAACGTCTTCGGCTTTCGGCATGCTTTCGGTTTCGCTGCAAGGGCTTCACCACTTTCTTTCCCTGTGTTCCCAGGTGAACTGCCATCATGTTCACGTACAGGTTGACTTCTGTAAGCCTCAGCTACGGAAGAAACAGCATATGAGTGCTCGGCGAGTGTGCGGACAGGCTCTGCCTCGTGGCAGACGTCCGTCCTCTCCAGGCAAAGGCTCGCTGTTCTCATGGAGTCGGAGACCTTTTTGAAACTTGGCCTCAAGTCCAGCGGGGAAAACATGTTATTACTATTTTCTGTTTCGATGATGGAAAATGCATTTGTGATCCTTGGCCCATTAGTGATGGCTGGTTCTTCATGCCTTTTTTCATTTTTTTCTTCTTTGACCACTCCCTTTTCAGTAATACAGAATACATAGGGACCCGGGGAATTGGAGAAGTTGCGATCCGTAAGGTCTTCCAAGAATGATATTCCCAGCTTTTTTCCTGCAGCTGCAAGATCAGTGACTGTTTCCTGTCTTTTGACAACAACTGTGGAACTGTAGATATAATTAAGTATTTCAGTAAACACTTCAGCTTTGAGATCGTCCAGCTCCAGGACGTGGCTGGAAATACAGATTGTATGGCTCCAAAAGATATTTTTAAAATACAGGCTTGAAGCTGCCAGAACATTGCTGTGGGCTTTAAATTTGGTATCTTCCACAATGATAGTGACATCGCATAAAATGCCCCGAATGCGCTGCTCATTTAAGATGGAGAGCACCGTGTCACTGTGAAAGTCGTCCTTGAGGTCCCTGGAAAGGGACATGACTGTCATCTGAAACAAGAGAAGAGAAATGGTGAGAGACTCTTCCACAGGTGGCTTCTTTATTTCTAGACTATTTTCCGCTTCTGTGAAAAACTGTTCTTGTGTATGAAAATTCAGGTTTTTATCTCATTCTGTGGATGCTCCTGAGACTCAAGAGTCAACATTAGAAGCTAAATCTTTTTCTTGCCCCAGCCTGTTTCTCATACCATTGCTAATAGTTGTTGTCATTGGAAATCCTCCCAGAACTCTTTCTCCTTTTCTCCAAAGTTGGAGCTATATATACATGTCCAAATTTGGAAGGGAGGAGATTTTTTTTTTTTCTGAAATATTAAGGGTCTCATCATTACTCAAGGCTGCTGCTTTGAACTACTAGAGCTGGGCAATGCCATGGTCCTGCCACAAGCTTTCAGCCTATTTTCAAAGAGAACTCTGATGATCCAGTCATAACCATGAAGCAGGAAAATGATTTTTTTTTTTTTTTTTTTTGAGAAAAAGTATCGCTCTGTCATCCCGGCTGGACCGTAGTGGTGCGATCTCTGCTCATTGCAACCTCCGCCTCCCAGGCTCAAGCAATTCTCTGACCTCAGCTTCCTGAGTAGCTGGGACCACAGGTGTGAGCCACCATGCCCAGCTAATTATTGTATTGTTGGTAGAGATGGGGTTTCACCATGTTGCCCAGGCTATTTTTTTTTTTAAAAAGAGAATTTTCCTTAAATGGTACCTATATGCAAAGCTATTGTTCACTCAGAGAAGAAACAAGAATTGAAGTTCTTCCTAATTTGCTACACAGAAGGGTCTCTCTACAGAGCTGCAGGGTGTGTGACCAAGTGTGACCACCAGGGGCATCCTGCCTCCCTGCGCTACTGGCCCTGTGGGGACTCATCACGTTCCTTTTGTAATTTCCCCTTTATTAGAGAGAAAGTAGACTAGGGCTTTCACAAAGAACTGTCAGGTACTTAAGGCAAACAAAAAGGAGAAAAAAAGGGCATTTCTAATGAAATGGACATTTCTAAGTCCTTTGACAAGAATGGACAAGAATGAATCTAGTCACAGGTTCCTGAAATAGCACAACTTCAAAGGACAGTGGCTCTTGTTCTGGTCTGAGGATTCCATCTCCATTCTTCTCTGTATTTGCTATTTTCTCTATATACATCCAATACCATGAGCCTGGGGCGCTGGAGCTTACTAACTGATATTTTAGGGAGGGCAGTGAAAAGCAGCAGCTTTCATACTTCCCACAGTAAGAGATACACAGTACACAGTGACCTAAGACACAAACGAAATTAACACTCACCTTTACTAGGTGTGATGTATTCTGTTCTGCTCTAGTATTTTTCTTTTAAAGAACGCTTACAGCAACTAAGTAATTTCACTACCCACTAATAGATCACCCAATGCAGTTAAAAGTAAAGCAAAAACAAAGAAAAAACCCTCTGGTCAACAGAACATACTAACCAGCTATTCATCTAGTCTCCCTGTGCTATTCCGTATTAAGTGATGTCTCCGGAAAGCCAAGTTTGATGACACTTCTTTAACTCTCAGTGGTAATATTTTCCTAGCACTAAAGTATATGATTTAGCTCATGGCATTTATTTAGTTGGATGGACCAGATGGCCACACAAAGAACCTCTCTTTACCTTTTTGTAAAGCTGTTATTATAAGCTGTGACTATTATGTTATTTAGTGTCCTTTATACAAGGATGCATTTGATAAATTCTTTTATTGTATCCAGTCATAGGAAAAAAGTACCTTTCTACTAACAAATTCTTTAGTTCAGATAATGAGAACACTATATTCACCATGTTTCTGTTTTAATTCTCAAGACAAAGAAGCTCAGAACTAACTTTTATCATTGTTGTAGCTGTTCTTGGCTGGGGTTTCTGGTGTGCCTATTGTCATTTTCTTTATTTAATGTTAGTTCTTCTACTCTTGTTCACTCTGTCTTTAACTTTAATCTTCCATGAATTTATTCTAGAAGTATGGGGGATTGTTTCTACAAATAAAACTGGAATGAAATGAAATGGAATCTTATGACTTCCTCTGTGCTCCTGAAGGGAGAAAGGGTCCCCCTGGAGTGAAGGAATCTGTCCTTCACTGGGTCACAGATCAACAGCATACTTTGCTGATGTTTCCTTTGCCTTCCTTGAAGTCTCTCTGCTCTGGGCCCCTGTAGGATCTCGTCTCCCCTGACTCACATATTTTGATCATGTTCGGCTTCTTGGAAGCCCACACATTTAGTTCTTTATCAGCCTGACTAGACAGCTTCAGATCTTACAAAACACATGCTATATGATTCAAAAAGGTGGCTTAGGTCTATGCTGACATCATCTATTTTGTCTTTCCAATTCAAAACTACTGCATCTTCCAAAACATTCTGCTCACAGCATCCTGAACCTCTGATTAGGCTCTGCTTCCATTTGGGGAATACAGCATTTCACATCAGGCTAATGAACATTCTAGGGTGTCCTGACTCAGATTTATAATATATAAAGTCCCAATCACTGCTGCAGGATTCTGATTCTTCTCTCAGATTGTTTAACTAGGATGGTTAGCAAAAGGCCAACTCTTAACATGGAATAGTATCTTAGTCATCCTTAACAGAACAACATATACAATAAGTATCATTATAACGTCATTAAAATATTGTCATAACTTTGCAAACTCCAAGCATGACATTTTCCAGGGGGATATCTACCTTTGTGCAGAAGAACACCTTTAAAAATCATAGTTAATAAAGTTAATAAGTAGCACCTTGATTTACTTTCTTGAGACACACAAACGTCATCCTTCTAACAACTTTATCCAGCAAATATGTTGATATGGTCAAACACAGTACTTGGATACTAGAGATACGCTGGAGCTATGAATGGGAGGAAGACAAGTCTCTGTTCTCAAGGAGCTCAGAGTCTAGGGGAAGAAAAAGAACTGTCAACTAATCATTGGAATCCATGATAGCAGGCCATATATTGGAGGTAAGTATAAAATGTTAGAAGAGTAAGAAAAATTACTTATACAGGCCCTGGATTACTTCCATAAATAAATAAAACAGGGGTACAGGAAGAATGTTCTAAGCAGAAGGGACACTATAGGCAAAATAAATTAAAAATGATCAAAGTGGGTACTGTTCTCAGGGACTGAAGAGGCAGTCTGAGTGGTGGCAGGAGTGGCGTGTGCTGCCCAGTTGCCAGCATCCATGGTGGGGCTAGGCACACATACGGCAGGCCTCAGCATGTATCTGCTGAATGAGATGGCCTGGGAAAGAAGGGTGAGACCAGATCATAAAGGGTCCTAAAGGACTCCCTACAGTTAAATTTTATATTGCAGGGAATAGGGAACATTGAGAGTCATAATGAGATTTGAGCTTTTTTTTTTAAAAAAAATCACACAGGCTGCAGTATGCTGAAAGGCTCAGAAGGAGACAGGCTGCAGGCAGAAGACCAACAGGCCATTGTAGTGGTCCAGGTGAGAAGTAGCCCATCCACCCCAGACAAAGTGAGAGCCTGGGGAAGAACAGATGACTCCACTTTCCAGCTAAGAAAGTGGGATGGGGTGGTGGAGGTGGTGATGGCATTTGAATTCAAAATTTTCTTTAATTCCCTTAATAAATATTTATTGGTCAGGCACAGTGGCTCACACCTGTATAATCCCAGCACTTTGGGAGGCTGGGGCAGGCGGATCACCTGAGGTCGGGAGTTCGAGACCAGCCTGACCAACATGGTGAAACCCCACTTCTACTAAAAAAAAAATACAAAGATTAGTTGGGCACGGTGGCGCATGCCTATAATCCCAGCTATTCAGGAGGCTGAGGAAGAAGAATGGCTTGAACCTGGGAGGCAGAGGTTGTGGTAAGCCAAGATCGTGCCACTGCATGCCACACTCTAGCCTGGGCGACAAGAGCAAAACTCTATCTAAATATATATGTATATGTATGTATGTATGTGTGTGTGTGTGTGTGTGTGTGTGTGTAAAACACAATTGCTAGGCAGGAGGCATCAGCTAAGTGCTATAGAAAGACAAGCGTTTAATTAGCCAGGCAAGGTGGTACACACCTGTAGTCCCAACTACTTGGAAGTCTGAGGCAGAAGAATTGCTTGAACCCAGGAGGTGGGGGTTGCAGTGAGCCAAGATTGTGCCACTGCACTCCAGCCTGGGCGACAGAGAGAGACTCTGTCTAAAAAAAAAAAAAAAGACAAGTGTTCATTCTTCCTTTGAATGAAAGCTTACTGAATACCTACTATATGCTTTGAGACAGTGTTTCCTAAACCTGGCTAGGCATGAGAATCACCTGGGAGGTTTTCAGGGAGTACAGATTGATTCCACCTCCCCTGCTCCTACAGAGATTCTGGTTTAGAAGAGCTGGGATGAGACCCTGGAATCCATATGTATTTTTATACCTTAATTTCTCTTCTGAATAAGTAATACATTCATATGATATCAAATTGAAAAGGCACACAAAGTAAACACTGGAAAGTCTCCTTCCCACTTTGTCCCAGAGAGGTTCATCTTATTTTAGGTAGTTTTTAATTAACTAGCCAGAACCAGTTCTAAGGACTGATACTAAAACTCAATTCCATAAGAGAAACAAAAATTCTACCCTCAAAGGTTTGCAAGGAGGCAGGGGAACTAAGATGTGCTCATGGAACACTGCAAAACAAAGATACCCAGGAAACACACTGGGTCAGACATGCAGGGAAGAGGTTTTGGGAGTTCAACAGAGGAAAGGAGGCAGAAGGGAGAGGCCGAGAAACTCCCTGCAGGAGGAGGTGGCATGCACTGGACCCTGCTCGTGGAATTGAGCTCTGCTGATATGGACAAGAGGAAAAAAGGGAACTTCAGGCAGAAAGAGGCAGAGTCAGAGTTTCATGCCCTCAAGAAGTTTATAATCTAAGAGTCAATGCAACTGCTTAAAACAAAGAGTCCAAATCTGCAAATGAAACTTGAAAAAACAAACAGTGAAACTTGTTGGAGAAGCAATTTAAAGTTAAGACTCTAGTATCTACCTCTCCCATCTTAACAGTGCCCGCTCGCAAAACCACCAAGTGTTGTCGCAACTGTCTTCAGAGCACAGTTATTCAGTTCATTGGATGATCTCAGAAAGTGCTACGGCTAAAAGCCGTATTCCATAGATCTAAAGTGCAACAAGGAAATGAGTTCTAAATCTGCAGACCAGAGGAGGCCCACTGTAAGCCATGCAGCAAATCCGGTTCCCACAGGTTTTGTTTGACCCATGTGATTTTTAAAACCATGTTTTTTGAAAATCTTAGCTAACATGTTGAAAACTCTAACATAAAAATCAATATAGGTGGCTGGGTGCGGTGGTTCACGTTCGTAATCCCAGCACTTTGGGAGGCTGAGGCGGGTGGATCACTTGAGGTCAGGAATTTGAGACCAGCCTGGCCAACATGGTGAAACCCTGTCTCTATTAAAAATACAAAAATTAGCCGGGCGTGGTAGCGGGCACCTGTAGTCCCAGCGACTTGGGAGACTGAAGCAGGAGAACTGCTTGAACCTGGGAGGTGGAAGTTGCAGTGAGCCGAGATCACGCCACTGCACTCCAGCCTGGGCAATAGAGCAAGACTCTGTCTCAAAAAAAAAAAAAATCAATATAGCTTTTCTAGAAGAATTAAAAGACCAGACAACACTGCAGTTGTAGCCTGCTTGGCAAGAAGGACTTGGCACCAAGTGGCTATGTCCTCAACACACACATGCTGCCTGCCCAAGGATTTATCACTGGGCAGCTTTTCTCGGTAATGTGCCCTGCCTGGCCCCTTCGGCAGGTTCAGTTTGTGTGACTGATAAGAACAGTAAGTAAAATAACATTGGACCCACAGATCTTAGACATATTTGCTTGAAGGATATCCCCAAGACGAAAATTAAGACATTAAAAGAGCTCATGTGGGAGGCAGGCAGTCATTTTCACCAAAAACAGTATTCTTTGACTTTAAAGTTAAGTTACTTTAAAGCAACCTCCTCCACTACATTTCTTCATAAAGAGTAACTTAAAACAGAAGTCTAAGGAGTTCCTGCCAATGCAAAGCCCACAACAGATTTCAGAAAAAGAAATATAAGAAAGAAGATGGTTTAATTTACATGTAACTTCCTAAAATATTTTCTACGAAGCAAGTTTTGTGCAATAAATTCACCGAGATGGAACAGATACGCATAAAAAGGCTAACAAAAATATTCTAGATGTAAAAATTTGAGTGAGTCAGTATTTTAAAAAAATAATTTGTAATTGGATAACTGGCCATCTGACTTTAATGTCACTATTTTCCTGAGTTTGTTTTTAAACAAACTAGAATAGATTGTTTTAACTAGAATAGCTTTTACATTTTAACTAGAATAGCTTTTAAAATATATATTTTAAAATGCATAGTCCATGTATGTATATAGCCACATGTATGTGCAAATACAAGTATGAATAAATCCATGAACATATATTATACTTAAATACATTTTATATGAACAGATATAGAACTATGATGAACAGGATGGGCTCAGTGTCTCATGCCTATAATCCTAGCACTTTGGGAGGACGAGGCGGGTGGACTATCTGAACTCAGGGGTTTGAGGCTAACCTGGGCAACATGGTGAAACCCCGTCTCTACTAAAACACAGAACAGTAGCTGGGTGTGGTGGCATACACCTGTAGTACCAGCTACTCAGAAGGCTGAAGCAGGAGAACTGCTAGAACCCAAGAGGTGGAAGTTGCAGTGAGCCAAGATTACACCACTGCACTCCAGAGCCTGGGCAGCAGACCGAGACTCCATCTATTAAAAAAAAAAAAAAAGGATGAACACATAATTCGGCATCTAAATAGGACACTGAGAGAGAAGGGAGGTACAACTAATGCCAGGGAAACAGGTACACATTGAGATTACCCCAAAAAATCAGGATGAATGGTCATCCAGTATTTTATATATAAACAAAATATAAATCTCTATATAAATTATTTTACTATTTTTTTCTTTTGTGAGACATGGTCTTGCTTTGCTGCCCATGATGGAGTGCTGGTGGTGTGCTGCCCAGGGTGGTGGTGCTGTCATGGCTCATTACAGCCTTGAACTCCTGGGTTCAAGTGATCCTTCCACCTCAGCTCTCGTCCATCCCCCAACAGTAGCTGGGATAACAGGCATGTGCCACCATCCCTAGACAATTTCTAAATTTGTTGTCAGAGACGGTTTGAGACCACTATGTTGCCCAGGCTGGTCCCAAACTCCTGGGCTCAAGTGATCTTCCCACCTTGGCCTCCCAAAGTGCTTGGATTACAGGCCTGAGCCACCACAGCCAGCCTATATGAATTAAATATAAAATTCTATATTATAAGTACGTTTGCATATATTTACAGAAAGTATATTGTACAAATATGTAAAGTACTTTTAAGAATTATATAAATATACGATAAACACATTTTATAATTAGACTTTCTATAAATGCCACTGGGAAATTCTAGTTAATTAGCATATTTAGAATTTTCTGTTTTTGTCTCCTGCTATGCTTCAGTCTTATGTAATACAAACACATACATGTAACGTAAATAGAGGCATTTAAGATACTTTTGATGACTGAAATGAACTTTCTTCACGTGCTTTTTAGAATTTCTTAGCTTTAGAAAAAGAAAATGAATCTATGCTCATGATCAAAGACTAAAACAGCACAGATATGCATTAAGGTAAAAAGCAGGCCAGGCCCGGTGGCTCATGCCTGTAACCCTAGCACTTTGGGAGGCTGAGGTGGTGGATCATGAGGTCAAGAGATTGAGACCATCCTGGCCAACATGGTGAAACCCCGTCTCTACTAATAATACAAAAATTAGCTGGGCATGGTGGTACGCACCTATAGTCCTAGCTACTCAGGAGGCTGAGGCAGGAGAATCGCTTGAACCTGGAAGGTGGAGGTTGCAGTGAGCCGAGACTGTGCCACTGCACTCCAGCCTGCTGACAGAGCGAGACTCTGTCTCATAAAAAAAAAAAAAAAAAAAAAAAAAAAGTAGTCTCCTTCTCCATCCTAGCCTTCCCACTCCCCACATCTATACCTCCTCCCCCGCCCTACACACACACACACACACACACACACACACAGAGCACACTCTCCCTTGTCATGGGTCCCTTTTCTTGTAACTTTGGGAAACTTCTACATTCTGCCTGAATAAAGCCTTAGGAGAGAAACTGTATTTCCTCTTAAGATTAGTTCCCTCGCCTGGCAATCCTCACTTGTTCTTGTCTCATCTGGGTAGTCTTGCTCCTCCGGAATTTCTAGTGTTTGGTTTACCATCATTGCAATGTATGGTATCATGCATTTGTTCACATTTATACCTTCCCTATGAGCTCCTTGAGTACAGGGACAATCTGATCATCTTTGTACTCTCTGCACCTGCAGGCATGACAATGTTTTGCTGGTGATGTTGACAGTGAGCAGAAAGGAACTGGCCCTAGAGAGTGGCCTTGAGAAAATGCCTTCGAGTTGTAAGAATGTAGGATTGCTTCACTCTTCTCTCTGCAATGTCTTAAAGATTTACTAATAAAAACACACTTTTAGGAAATTATCACTTGTCAAGTTTTGGTGTAGTATCAAAGAATATCCACAATTAGCTGAAAAGGCTATTAAAAAACTTCCCTTCCAACTACCTATTTGTGAGAAGCTGGATTTCCTTTACATACTTCAACTAAAACAGCATACCAGAGCTGAAGGCAGGAGTAGGGATGAAAATCTAGCTCTTTCTATTAAGCCAGACTTTAAAATATTTGCAAAAATGTAAAACCATACTAGTCCTGTCACTATTTTTTTCTTTTAGAAAATACTTTTAATAAGATGTTATTTTATCATTCAGTTGGATTTATCAGTCATTTTCCATCAGTTAATAAATATTAGGTTGGTGCAATTAAAAGTAATGGCAAAGACTGCAATTACTTTTGCATCAATCTAATAGTTCTTTAAATTCTCATTTAAAATGTTGAATGTGGTAAATATTGATAGAAAGAACTCAGATAAATAAAATCTCTTTGGGTTCCCAATGATTGTAAGAGCGTAAGGGAGTCTAGGGACGAAAAAGTTTGAGAACTTCTGTGCTAAGCTCCCCCCCGCGACACAAAAGTCAAAACAATTTTATTTAAAAATGTTAATTTTCAAAGAAATTATTTAAAAATTTTACTCAATAAAATAAATATACATAAGCCTAAAAGGACTAAAGAGACAGTGAATAAAAGTGTGGTAGAACACTAAGCAGAAATCCTCAGGAGATAGCTGGAAAGACCAAGGGAAACAGAAACACAGACACACCCACAGTCATGCAGATATACATACACTCTATACTTGTCCTTAATTTTCCAAGTTTGAGGCGATTACTATTTCTTGAGTTTGAACATGGCTGAAAAACCAGGTGGACCAGCAGTCCGCGCCACAGCATACCCAGGTGGAAATTGATCTTTGATTTGCAGGGCTGCTACCTATAATCTGTTTATACAATCAATCTATCATTGCTTCCATCCTTGCCTTCCAAGTCTCAAAGGTTAGCGTGGTCACTGTAATCTATCCTGGATATTGCTTTTAAGTATTCGTTCACTCATTCTGGGAATGAATTTGAAAATAAGAGAAACAATTCTTGGCAATAATCTTACTAAGTACTTCCCAGTATTTCCAGCTTAATTAAATCTTCTCTCCCTTCAATTAGTTAAGGCCATCTTACTGAAATGCACAGAAGAAAACTTACAATGATAGTTTCCATATAAACTCTAATTTTTCCAATGCAAAAAAACTCTTGAAAAATCTTTAAGTTGTTAACTAATGTATCTATTATGCAGCTCTTTATAGGGCTTGTTAGTAAAATCTGGTGTATTTTAATTAGTAAATCTTTAAGACATTACAGAGATGAGAGTGAAGTAAACCTTTTCAGTCTGCATTCTTAGTGAAGACTACAAGTCACGTACTCAAAGCCACTCTCCAGGGCCAGACTGAACCCCATTTTTCTAGATCTTCTAATCAGAGGAAAAGGCCGAGCCTTCTTGCGAGTCCCTTGGCCAGTCAACTCCTAATGTACATAATAACAACTGAATTGACCGAGCAACTTTCTCCTCCCTCTACTGCAAGTCGTCTTCTATAAAAAGAAACTTAGAAATAAAACCTAACTAAAAAAAGAACGCACTGTATTAGGATACTGACCTGGAATCCTGCAAAAGTCAAACCCGCAGTCCATACTGGGCCAGTGCAGGGCCCATATCAAAGTGAAATCTGCTGCGCGGATCTGTTATTCCCTGCGGAAAGTTTTCTGACAAAGGACATTTTGCTTCAGCGAGCTGGCTGCACCATCCCACACACATCTTTGCAGTATATTTTCTCATAGTCATGGTGGGTGACTACGTCAGACCTCCTCACGTGACGGGGTGTTAGAAACACATGCATCAGATCTCGAAAACAGATTACAAAACAGAAGCCCTTTATAGAGCTGAGCTGTGTCTAGGAAAAGGAAAATCCTCTTGATTTTGCCTTCTAAATGCGGCCTGAAATGCGCAGAAAAGCTACATTTATCAGACTTTACTGCACTTAAGCTATCAGATTCAAGAAGGCACAGTGTGACAGGGAAGCTTATTTTTTAATTGAAATTCAGGCTGTTCTAAAGGCCACCATCGGGAAGCTGCTGGAGTGCACTCAGCAGAGAGGGAGGCCAGCCTGGACAGCCTCACCTATTATCTGGAGAAGGTAAACATTAGGGCCCTGGACTTGTAGTTGCGTGCACAAGGATTGTGAGAACGAGTACTGTCAGATTCATGAATGATGCAATGGGCCCAGTTAAATATTTTAGGTTGCTTGTTTGGAAAGATGAAAGGGGGGAAAGGTCCTGGGTTTCTTTTTTCTTTTTGAAATGCAGCAATGTTTCAGGGTAGCTCGTGCACCTTGGGTTCATCTCAGGATCAAGCTTGCCTGGGCACCTGCTTGCTTAAGAAATCTGGCAAACAGGCTTAGAGAGTCTGTGAAGCCTCTGAGTGCTGTGTCTCCATTTCTTGTTTTACCCAAATTTCACTGACACTCAGAGTCCCAAAATGTATTAACAGAAGGTATTTTTAAATCTGAATGCTGTGAGGAATGCTGTGTCCAGAGTTCCCCAGGACAGGGTTCCTGTCCCCTGAAAATTCTTATTTTAGGGATCCACTTATCATCAAGAGTTGGTTTCAAAGGTCAACCATCATTTCCTTGTGACCCCAAAGGACTAGCTGACTGAATGGAAGGTGGCTCTGTACCTCTCAGTTGACTGCTACCTCTCGGGGAGGGCAAAGGGAAGAGCTGTTTACATTCTGGCTCCTGAACAAGAGTGAACCTCCAGCTAATCACAAGGATGAGTTGTCCTAAAATGAATGAAGCACCAGCTGCTGCTCTGGTGTTAAATAATCTAAATCCGCCTCCCCCACTGCACTGCCGCTCCCCACCCCCGGCCCTTCTGCACCCCGGATTTCTGGGGACTCCTGCAAGACAGTGAATCACAGTTTACACTGGTACTTCCTGGATGAACCAGCAACTGGGCAGTGAGGAGTGACTGAGATGACGCGCCCGAAAAGCACCATGTGTGGTCCGTGGCACCTAGGAGGGGGTTCAAGAAATGTCCGCTGGAATTAGCTTGGGAACTGACTGCATTCTTCCCAGCTGGTGGCTGTGGAGAGAACTGCTCATGCGGCTTACTCTTCATGCAGTATGTAGCGTGATCTTTATTTATTTTGAGACAAAGTCTTGCTCTCTCGAAGGCTGGAGTGCAGTGATGAGATCTTGGCTCACTGCAACCTCTGCCTCAGCCTCTGGAGTAGCTCGGATTACAGGCAACCATCACCACACCTGGTTACTTTTTATATTTTCAGTAGAGATGGGTTTTGCCATGTTGGCCAGGCTGGTCTTTAACTCCTGACCTCGTCTTTAACTCCTGACCTCGTGATCAACCCACCTCGGCCGGGTGATCTTTAAAAACACAATCAAGACCAGGCATGGTGGCTCACGCCTGTAATCCCAGCACTTTGGGAGGCTAAGGCGGGTGGATCACCTGAGGTCAAGAGTTCAAGACCAGCCTGACCAACATGGTGAAACCCCATCTCTACTAAATACAAAAAAAATTAGCTGGACATAGTGGTATGTTCCTGTAATCACAGCAACTTGAGAAGCTGAGGCAGGAGAATCATTAGAACCCAGGAGGCGGAGGGTGCAGTGAGCTGAGATTGCACCATCGCACTCCAGCCTGGGCGACAAAAGCGAAACTCAGTCTCAAAAAACAAAACAAAACAAAACAAAACACAGCAAATGAGATCAAGTCAAGCCCTGCTGAAAGCCCTGCTGAGGCCTTCCCCTGATCTTAGGATAAAATCAGATCCTTCCCCGTGGCTGGCAAGGCCCTGCACTGTCCACTCTCCAGACTCCCTTGTTCCCTCCCACTGCACTCCTCGCACTGCCTTTGCTCAGGTACACAGGCTTCCCGGGCTGACTCCACCTGCTCAGTCTCTTCCGGCCCTGGGGCTTTTGACCCACATGGTTCCAGCACTGCCCATGGCTGGCTGAGACTCGTGCCTCAGGCCCAGCTCAAATGCCTCCTCACAGGGACCACCCCATCTCTCTATCTGCTGCCTCTTTGGCTTGCCCTCACATCACCTTGTTTATTTCTTCATACTGCTTACCTCAACCTGCAATTATCACCTGTCCTTGCCTGCTTGTTTACTGTCCACTCTGCCCGCCAGAAAGTAAGCTCCAGGAGGAGCTACTTATCTAGGCTGCTCACGGCTCACTGCTGTATCTCCAGGCCGCAGCACATGGCGGGGGCACACAGTAAATGTCTGGCGAGTAAGTGACGTGACCATGCATATGAAACACAAACCAGGCTCACCCTGACTAAAAAAAGGAAACCTGCCACCGTCCCCTGCACTCACGATCCCCCAAAAAGCAACCTGCCACCATCCCCTGCATTCACGATCCCCCAAAAAGCAAACTGCCACCATTCCCTGCATTCACAATCCCCCAAAAAGCAACCACCTTTCCCTACACTCACAATTCCCAGAAAAGCAACCTGCCTCTGTCCCCTGTACTTACAATCCCCCTCGCCCTGCTCTGCCTTTTAGATTCTCCACGGCACTCAACATTCCAATATACAAAGTGGACTGACTTATTTATTGTTTATCTGCTTGCTAAAATTTAAGCCCCACAAGAGTAGCAATCTTTGATTTTCTTCAGTGACATATCTTAAGTACCCAGAACAGTACCTGACACAGAGGAGGCCCTCAGTATTCATTTAAAAAATGAATATGTACTATAAAAACATATATGTTTGTAAATCAACATTACATGAGGATGGTCACCATAAATATTGCCAATTACAATCTTCATCTGTCTGAATTCTCCAATAATGAAAAAAATTGCTTTATCAGATACATTTCAAGTTGTAAAGCACTTATCACATTAATTCATTTAATCACCTCCACAATCCTGTCGAAGCCAGCAAATAAAAATGGAAATACTAGTATGTACTGAAAGGAGTCAATGAATTAACAGTTGGTGCTCAATATGGAAGCTGGTATTATTAACATGCCCATAGTACAGATATGGTAACTGAGCCCAGAGAAGTGACCTGCTTATGGCACAGCCTATAATTTCTGATGGAGGAACAGCGTCTTGTCTACTGCACTCTGCTGCCTCACATGTATGTGCACACACACACAGCAGTAATTCAGAGCAGGTGACTTGTTCTTTATGGCACAAAAGGGCCCAGCAGTGAGTCCAAACCACAGTCTTGTTATACAAGACCCCCACAGAAGAAGCTGGCAGCTGGAAAAGACCCAGAATGGCATTCAAGAGGTTGGGCAGTTGGGGGCAGCCAGCCTGAGTCACATGTCAAGGAATCACAGAGAGAATGAGGAATGTGCCAGAGAAGTCTGCAAGCAGGGCAGCCAAGGATGGCGGTTAAGGTAAGCAGCCCCTTGATCCCAGGTGGCAGTTGCCAGGATGATCTGAGCATTGCTGGGTGATGGGCCTTGGACCCAGGATCCTTCACGGCTGACCAGGTGTACAACAGCTATCCAGGAGGCATTTTCAAGGTGCCGCCTGACATGTAATCAATCTGTGCCTGTCCTACAGCCCAGAAAACACTGGCACAGCCAGGATTTGCTAATCTAAAGTGAATGCCTCAGGAAGAGGGGTTTTCATTTGCCTCCCCTCCCCCCACGAGTATGTAGGTTTGTCCTCTTATTACAGGCCTGTGATAATGCAGACCCCAGGGTGATGAAGCTCATGCTGGGGACCTGCCAGTCAGGGTGCAGCATGAGACTGGTGGGTGTGAAGCCTCAGGGGAGCACTGGGGGAAGACAGTCTCCAAGGCAGAGCTGGCTTCTGGCATGAGCCTCCTCCATGATGGAGGGAAGAGTCTCCCTGCCAATATGGAACAGAGAGCCATCAGCTGGGCTTGTCAAAACGCTGAATCCAAATCTCAGCTGCCTTACCAAGGCTTCCAAGGTCTCCTGTGATCTGACCTCCTTTCCTGCCATTCTAATTCACACTAGCGATCTTTCTGTTCCTTGAGTGTGCCCGGGGCCTTCCTATCCCAGAGCCTTTGCACATGCTGCTTCTGCAGCCTGGAATGCCCTTCCAGCCCGGGCAGCCCACCCTCACCTCCACCCACCACCCACTTCTCTCCTCCCATCTGGTTCCTCTGTTATATATATATATATTTAGCATACCTCTCTTTCATGGTACTTATTAAGATTGTAATTAAAAGTTACTTGACAAGTCTGTGCTTTTACTACAGAGTAAAAATGCTATGAGGGCTGAGACTTGATCAGTTTTCCTGGCACTCTGCACTGCAACTGCCACATAATAATTGTTAATAAACCTTTACTTAATGAATGCAAAAACAGAAAGCACCCAAAAGTAAGCATTATAGAGCCCATCATGCCTGGCACTGTCACCAAGCTTTCCAGACCCAGTGTCGGGTCACCATGAACTGCCCTGCTATTTCCCACCTATGCAAATGGAGAAAAAGGCATTTGTTGGTCATAAAAAAAAAAAGTCAAGAAGGTTGTGCTGACATGAAAAAGGAGAAAGAACCCATCCCACACACAAATCAACACTGCTGGCCTAAAGCTGAGCCGCATAAGATAAAACAGAGCTGTCCACTGCCCACAAAGCTATTACAGCACAAACAAGTTAAAACACTGAGCCACAGCTCTGAAACACTGAAAAACTGCTTACTATCACTGTTTTGGCCCAAAGGAAGAAAAACAGCAATCTTTCAAGCACGACTGACATGCTTTGTTCAAAGTCCAGGAATTTGGCCTTTGTCTCGAGTACTTGGGCTGAATTGGCAACAAACGCCTTAAAATTTAACACTAAAAACGTTGTAAAGGTGGCGACGTGGGGGTGTCGTCTGTGAGGACTTGGTGCCAGGTGTTTGTAAAGGACTTAGCTTCCACATGACATCTTCCCTTCCCATACTCTGGCAGCTTTTCAGCCTGTAGTCACCAGTCGCTTCCTTCTGGCGTCTGCTCCCTCACCTGGCCTCCTCTGTGAGGAGCTCATCTGGAGATGGTGCTGGGTCTGTGGCCTGCTGCTGGGTCATGGAACTGTAGATGCTTTGCATCCCAGCACACCAGTATATAAGCCTCGTCCTCCCTCAGGCAACCAACAGTAGATGGAAAAGGGACGGTTGTGTGTGCTTATAACGGTGGTTCTCAGCAAAACTATGCATATCAGACTTTCGTGGTGAACTGCAAAAAGAATTTGAGATCGATGATATCATGACACTGAACCAGAGTCTGGGAGACAGGGTCTGGATGGGTGTCCTTTTGCATCCTGCTGAAAATTACCGAGATACGTAGTATGCGCGACCTGGCCCGTGACTTCTGACTGCACTATGAAGAAACTGCTTACCATGTCTCCTGCTTCTGCTGGAGCCCCTCTGGGTAGCCTGAGAACTGCTTTAAAGTGACACCCCCATACCCTTAACAAGGGCACCAATGTCTTCATTGCGACTTATCATTTGACAGGAGGAAGTCACCTACCTATGTCATCCAAGCTATGTCCCGACACCTAACAAGCACAGATGTGCTGTGTGTGCTCAGCACCATTACACACTGCATTTAGATCATTCCATTTAGGCCTCACAGCAATCTTTCTCATTTCACAAATGAGAAAAGTGGGGTTCAGAGAGGCTGTGGAACTCGGCCAAGATCATTTAGCTAGTGAGTGGCAGAGGTGGGATTCAAACCCAGGCAGCGTGACTCAAAACCCACACTTTCCATTTCAGGTTCAGGAGCACCGAAGCATCAAGAACTTAGCTTGTCCATGTTTTTCTTGGTTTCATTTAGTGACCAAACTCTCAAAGGCTCATAGGGCAACACCCTAGCCTACTGACCAGTGTGCATCTGGCAAAATGTAGCCGGGCCTGGAGCAGAACTGCCACATGTGGGGTACATGCCTGCGGTAGGCTGAGAGGCAGCCCAGGCTCTGTTTGGCCGGGCATGTCCCACAGTGCAGGGCAGCAGTCCCTGCCAGAAGGGGGCTATTTCTCACTGTGCACAAAGATGCCATATGGGACCACCAGGTGGCCCTGGGGTGAACATTTAAGGGAAATACAGTATTTTCCATAAATTCTACTTTCAATTCATCTTCTTAAAAAATGTGAACTTCAAGGTAATATATGGTACTTATATGACTTATTTTGATTTTGATCTACTCCCATTTCAAGATAATAATGAGTATATACATACATAAGATGGGAGCAAAGAAAAGGAATGGTGAGATTAAAGTTACTGAACTAAAAGAACGAAGAGTCTCCCAAAGCACTGTTACAGTCCATTCTTAAAACAGGGCTCTATGATACTTTAGAATAAGGCACACCATGTCCAGTCTGGTACAGTCGCTCAGAGTCTGAACTCTGGTGTCTGGGGGACCTGGTTCTGTCACACTCAGGCTGTGACCCTGTGCAAATTTTAAAAACTCTTTGCATCTCAGTTTCTTCCTCTGCAAAATGGAGCTAATAATAGAAAACACTAGGGTTAACATGAGGACTAAGTGACAGTACTTTTAAAGTGTTTGGCATACTATCTGGCACAAGCTTCATAAACATTAGCTATTATTATTACCAATTCATTATTAGCCAAAAATGTCAGCAGTAGCAAGTATTAGCTAAGCCTTGGCCCCTGACCCCAAATTAGGGAATGTGAAATTCCTCAATGGCAGGGACAAATGTCTTACTTCACTGTGTGCCCAGAGTTCCCCACCCACCTCACAGTGCTCAGTAACCTGTAGGGGCTCAATAATTAATTATTCTTTCTTAATTCAGAGAGCAGTTACACCTGAGCTTTGGCTCCCCATACATACACGCGCATTTGATTACAACTATCATTCAAATAATTTTCTTTAGTTGCATTATTAGCACCTCTTCTAAGCAAATGGAAAAAGGAATTCTTTTTTCTTTTTTCTTAGTGACAGGGTCTCACTCTGCCACCCAGGCTGGAGTGTAGTAGCTTGATCACTGCTCACTGCAGCCTTGAACTCCTGGGCTCAAGTGAGCCTCCCACTTCAGCTCCTGAGTAGTCAGGACCACAGGTGCCTGCTAACATGCCCAGCTAATTTTTAAAATTTCTTTGTAGAGACAGGGTCTTGCCATGTTGCCTAGACTTGTCTTGAACTCCTGGGCACAAGTGATCCTCCTGCTTTGGCCTCCCAAAGTGCTGGGATTACAGGCGTGAGCCACCACACCAAGCTGGCAATAACCATTTAAATAAAAAATCTTTCAAGTTCGCTGTTTATTAGCTATTCTGATAAAAAGCTTGGTAGAAAGAAGGGTGTTTCAGATAAATACTTAGATCATCAATAAATTTCCATTATGTGCACTTATCCTCTTAAATCAGAAGGCACTCAAATTTAGCTATAAACTGATGAATAAAAACAAAGCTAGGGTCTTATTACTGAGTTCTATGTCTGTTTTGGATAGTGACATCCTTTCACCTTCCTAAAGAAGCCTCTCCTGCATTCGGCCTCATTACCTCCAGAGTGTCTTTATAGACTTGACAAACCACATCTGCTCCCTTCTCTTCAGACAAAGGGGATTTTTAATAACGCATCAGTTTGGTTACAATTTATTTTAGAGAATATTTTGATGTTTTGGGGTTTTGATTTTAGAATCTTTTTCATGTAAGTCTCAGTTTAATGGATTCATTAGTTTGTATTTTGTTCAGTAAAAAATAATTTATAATTTGAGTTCACTTTGGGAATTGGCATGTTTATGTGCTTTATTTTAGATTTTGGTTCAAGCTTCCTTGAAGTCCTTGATTAAATTACTGGGAAATGTCAGATGTAGTCAGTAGTTCCAAGCTTTCCTTTCTTGTTCTGTCGGGCATCCTTTTTCTTCCTGTATAGTGAGTTATCTTTATCTTCGTTTGGCTGTGCCACTCACTAGCTAAACGAGTATAGTGAGTTGTCTTTATCTTGAGAGCTACAGCACTGCTTACACACTCCTGGGTTTAAATTCCATTTCCGCTAACTTGCTAGCTGTAAGCACATGTACAAGTTAATTAACATCTCTACACCTGGTTTTTTTTAAAAAAAATCTATAAAGTGGACACAGCAGTGTGACCTCGTTCTTATGAAGATTAAATGAGATAATACAGATAAAACGTAGTATCTCGTTCTATTGCTTTTTACTGTCGTAATTTTCCATGAAAATCCCAGAAAACAAACAAAAACCTGTAACTACAGCTTTTGTTCTCTAGCCCATCTCATTATGATACTAGCAACCAATTAAATGCTCGACAGTTGAAAGGTATTGGAAGGAGGGGTCAGTTTGTAAGTGGGGATTTCCCTAGCATTGAAGTGGAGAGTTGAGTGGCCTGGAGAGATTCAGGCTGTAACAGCTTCCTCCAAGTCCAGGCAAGATCAGCTCTGCAGGCTGCCGTATGGTCAGGAGCTGAGAGGCTCAGGCCAGGCTGACCCCAAAAGAAGGGAAGCCAGGGGAAAAGTGCTTGTGGAAGGTAAATGCAAAGCAAATTTTCAACAAAATAAGGGACTATAGGTAATACAGTAAGAGTTCATATATTAAGGCCTTGGGAGAATATGTTAATATTTTTGGTACAGTGAAAAAAAAATTTTTTTGATACTTTCAAAGTATTGTATAAAAAAAGTATTTTTATAATACTTTCAAAGGGTACATGCATCACGATGCAATATTGTGATAAATATCATCAATATTTTGTGTTTAACAGATACAAAATTAAGTGACTATATTGTTTTGGGGAGCCCTGCATGCCCATTAAGGATATGGCACCTGCACAGCCCCACTGTGAAGAATAAACAGAGGAGGTTAAGGGTTCAAATAACCAGAGGGGAGCTTCTACCCTACTGAGGGCTTTCTATAGGCCCACACGTTACCCTTTCCTGTCCAGGTGAAGAGATTGAGCGAATTCGCACGCAAAGCATCACTTAACCCTGAGTTAGGTGATTCTCTACTTTCTTCACACATAGAGACATCAGGGCAGCCAGCTTCACCAGAGTGTTAGGAGACTGGGCTGAGAAGGCCAAAGAATTTCAGCACAGGAGCACTCTGTTCCCTTCACAGCTTCGTCCTGGTCCATCCTCACCTTGGTGGTGAGGGGCCTTTAAAGCACAGTAAGGTGACTTGTGCTGTGAGAGGCAATGAGTGCCAGGCAAGGAGAGGAGGCGGGGCAGAGGGGTGTCCTGGCCCGAGAGGTGGGGGGATGCAGGAGGAGAAAGGCCAGAGAGAAAGGGGCATGGGGCTCCCCATACCCAGGAGGCCTCTGCTGTCCTCCTGAGTGCTGCAGTATACTCCTGGAAAGGCCTGGCTCTCTCTGCATTGCCGAGCCTGCCCATTCTGCTCTTTCGGGTGTCGTGGGCTGAATAACGAGGTTAGTCATAAAAGTGCGCAGGCAGTCCCTCCCGAGCAGCAGCTTTTTCAGGGTTGTGTTCTGGGGTTCCCTTACATTTGATGACCACAGCTCATCTCCAATGCATCGTGCTGTGTCCACAAGATGGTGCTGAGACCACACAAAGAAATGCTCCTGAGTCCCAGGCAGCCAGTCATCCAGCCCCCAGACCTTTCTCAAAATGGGCAGATGAGTAAGCATCACTTCACTATGACCAGAGCTTGAGGTGCTATAGATAACAAAAAGCACAGAGGGCATGATGGTTAGTGGAACATGCACTCTGACTCATTCTTATGGATTTCAGAGATTCTTGAGACGGGGAGTGGTGTGGGGGCTCAGGATGGCTCCAGCCAGTGTGTGAATCTCCTTGTTAGAGAAGTCCCCACCAGGGAGGGAGCAACTGAGGGGCCCTCAACTGTAGCCTTTGCCAAAGGACAGCCCTTTGAATGTTTGCACTTTTGTGGGCTATACATCTCCAATTTCTTCAGCTACTCCCCTATAACAACAAAAACAAAACAAAACAAGACAAAAACCCAAAAAACTACAGAAAAGCCCAAGATCTCATAGTGTGACCAAAAGAAGTTCCTAAACTCCTGGCTGGGTGTGGTAGCTCATGCCTGTAATCCTAGCACTTTAAGAGGCCAAGGCAGGAAGACTGCTTAAGGTCAAGAGTTCAAGACCAACCTGGCCAACATAGCAAGACCCTGACTTAGAAAGAAAAAAAAAAAAGAAGTTTCTAGATTCCTGGTTCCACATGCCTTACTATGCCACACTCTTCAAATGACAGATGCTGGGATCCCACTTATTAAACTGGTTGACCTCACTATATGCCTCAGTTTCCTCATCTATAAAATGGAGTGAATACTACACACGTCATGGAGTTCTGGGAGGACTGAGAGTGTATGAACACTCAGCAAGTTCACAGCAAATAGTAAGTGCTCAATAATTGATTTCATTTACAATATAGAGGCTTCCTCTAATTTTTTTTTCCTGAACTTCTCCTTTATTTCCTTGTTTTATTCCTCTCCTTTGGCTTCCAAACCTCTCTGTTGAGGTATTTTAGAATGTCAATTCCATCTTTAAATGCATGTAATGATCACTTAAACATGCCCTACTGATTCCTGCTCTAGAAAGCTTTCAGTAAGTTCAGGACAGTGAAGACTGTGACCGTAAGGCATGACTGTATTCTAGCTCATCTCCACATAGCAGCAGAAGGAGATTGTTCTTTTTCCCCAAAATCTTATTTTGAGATCAGTGCTGTTATACTTAGAAAAGATTTTTCAATCTATTAGAATAAAAAAAAAGAAAGCCTTGGTTTCATCTTTAAAGAGGAAACTGAGCACACATGATCAGGATGTGAGCCTGTGAGAAGCAGTTCTGAACCGGTTCATCCATCAATATGTTTGGAATCAAGATACTGAGGCCACAAGGCTAGTAAGCTCTTGAATTCAGATCCAGAAAGTTTCAGAGCTCCTGGGAACAGAATTGTTAGGAATAACCTAAGAATAAAAGATCAACATGTCAAGCTCCCTGGAGCTGATCTGTGGCCTCTGGTCTGGTCTTTGGTTACAGGCGACCCAATGCAAAACTCTAACCAATAACATTGTCTCAGCTCCATTGTTTCAAAAACACAGCAAGACTCTAATTTTCAACTGTTCTTCTCTATTTCCTCATTCTCCCTAAGTGGCTCATTCCAAGTGTTTTTCTCGGGCTCACATCCCAGCATCCTCATGCCCCACCCTGCCTGGAATTCAGGCAGCGTGCGATTGTTTCAGCGCCCATATCCGCTTACCCAGCAGAACACCACCTTCCTCATCCTGACTCCTCCCAAAGGCCAACCTCCTCGACCCAAACATAGAACAAAGATGAAAACCGCCGGCCTTATTCCTGTGTAGCCCTATACCATTTACAAATCACTTTCATACACACCACCTCATTTTCCTTCTCACAACGCTACTGCAGGCCAGAAAATTGTATTTCCACTTCAAAGATGGGACACCAAGGCTTGGAAAAATGAAGCCAAAGTCCCGGCACCACAACACTTGTCATTGGAAAGGTTGGGTTTTCAGCTCTGATCTTGTGACTCTGAGCTTCAAACTAATTTCTAACATATTTTAAAGGAAGACTCGATCCGTGTGATTCCAAACATTAGCAAATATAAACCACCGTCTCATCTTTCGATCGGTATGCTTAATAGTTGTGCTTGTTTTATGCCAAATACAGTGTCAAACATGTATCTGCCACTCAAAAAAACTACACATGTGATATGGTTTGGGTTTGTGTCCCTGCCTGAATTTCATGCTGAACTGGAGGAGGGGCCTGGTGGGAGGTGAGTGGATCACGGGGATGGATTTCTTCCTTGCTGTTCTCATGACAGTGAGTTCTTACAAGATGTGATGGGTTAAAAGTGTGTGGTACTTCCCCCTTTGCTCTCTCTCTCTCCTGCTGCCATGTGAAGAAGGTCCTTGCTTTCCCTTCACCTTCTGCCATGACTGTTAAGTCTCCTGAGGCCCCCCAGTCATGCTTCCCTTTAAACCTGCTAAACTGTTAGTCAATTAAACCTTTTTTTCTTCATAAATTACCCAGTCTCAGGTAGTTCTTTACAGCAGTGTGAAAACAGACTAATACAATATGGTTAGCTATTTTTACCAATAAAACCAGTTTTTCCTTATGAGCCTATGGCATGCCATTAACACACTGCTGACCAGGTGACCACATAAGTATTCTACTTCGTATTTTCTACCATCTTGCATTACTTGATCACATAGCATTTTGTTTAACTTGTTCTATAAAATCAGAATAACACCTGAGAAGATTATTGTGATAGCTAAAGAAGGCAGTGAATATAAAGACCTTAGCTAGCAAATATTCAATTAACGGTATACCACATTACTACTACTAACACATTTTCAGTGCTTTCATTAAAATCAAGCAGAATTTTGTTTTCTTAACAAGTGTCTGATGAGGTATAAAGCAGCATCAGTACAATAATTCAGAGAAACAAAATGATTTCCTCTCCTTGGCCTTTTTGAACCCTTTATTTTTTCCCTCATTCAGCAACTTCCTGGAGCCTACCCTTCAGTGGAGGAGACAGACATGAAGACAGGTCCTGTGATGACAAGAGTGCTACACTGACGGGGCATCCAGGGCTCTGAAGGAGGCAGCTCCTCCAGAGGGGAAGAGGAGTCAGGGCAAGGGAGGTGGGGCTCGCTCTTGAAGGATAGGGAGAATTTCCATGGAATCCAAGAGGGGAAAAGGCATTCTTTTGCAGGAAGAGGTCTAAGCAAAGGCAAGAAGGCATGAAATAGAATGATACACTTAGGGAGGGGCAAACAGGTGGGATGGCTGCCCCACGGGTATGTGCAGGGGCGTGCTAGGAGAGGGGGAGGAACCCTAGCAGCACCTGGTCATGAAAAGTTTCCAATAGCGAATGAGTTTGGACTTTATCCTCTAGCCCACAGTTCTCACCCCCTAACTACGTACTGAAATCACCTATGGGAACTTGAGAAAACACCAACACATAGGCCCCAATTCAAGATTCTGATTTGTTTAGTCCTGGGTGGGGTCTGAGTATTGGGCTTTTAAAATAAGCTCTCCGTGTACAACTTGAGCAGTGGCAAGTCATTTAAAAGATTAAATATGCAAATGATTTGACAAATTTGCAGACAGGTCACTCTGAAAGCAGTTTGGTGAGAAGGATGTCTGGAGAAAGTCTGAAAAGAAGGCAAGGAGACAAGTGGGGATCAAAGAGAAGGGAAAAATTTGAAAGCTATTTGGATGGAAGAATCAACTAATTGGAAATCAGGGGAAATACAGGGAGGCAGGAAATGACTGATGTGCCATTAAACAGGTTGGGAGCCCAGATCAAAGAGCTGGTTTGGGAGGAGGATAATGAAGTTTGTGAAGTCTGCAATCCCTCTGAGAAGCCTGTGGAAAATGCAGGTGGCTGTGTTAACCTACCTTGTGTTGGCCTAACCATCTCATTCTTAATTGAAGAAGCCAAACTCCATCTTAGCTTCTTCACTTATAGTTATTTTCCCTCCATTAAGTATGTAGCTGTAGTGTGTGGCTGGGGCAGGATGACACCAGGCACATTCAGGAATGTATTTGCTGATAAGATACCAAGTCAAGCGGTACCAGCAGCCCCTTGGAATGCAGATGTTGCTAAGTACCCAGAGCCCCCATATCTGTAAGTTGTATGTTTTTTGTGACAGCTTAAGCCCCTGCACCTGGTACTGTTTCCTTCTTATGTACCAGTTTATCGTTTAACTTTCTGCTTGCTCTGCTTCTGTGAAAAAAATTGCTTCAGCTAGGTTCCCCCTCCCTTTTCAAACTAGGGTATAAGAAAACCACCTAACTCTTTCTTCGGGCCGAGAGAATTTTGGGCGTTAGCCATCTCTCAGTTGCCGGCAATAAAGGACTCGCAACTCAAATCTCAGAGTGTGGCACATTCCTTTACTTGCTCGGGTATAGCATTTGGAGGCCCCAGCGAGATTTTATATTGCCACTGGCTGTGACCAGACTTCTTCTGGCCTTTCCCGGACAAACGGTGGGCTATAGGGGAGGCACCCCTGAGACGTTCTAGGGCCCCATAGGCCACCTCCTTCCAGAGGGGAACAGATCGACTGCCGGTGTACCCACCAAATTCAGCCCCTGAGTCCTCTGTCTCTGGTCCCGGGAAGGTAAGTCAGATCTGACTCTGTCTGCCTCTGGGAGGGAATCGAGCCGGACAGGGGTCCTCCCTCATGACTCTGTCAACACTCCAGGATGCTGGAGGACAGAGTCTGGGTTTCTGTCAGTAAGCTTTTTTGTTGAATTTAGCCTTTCTTTCATTCCCTCTCTGTCTCCCCCTTTCTTTCTTTTTTTTCCTTTTAGAGAGGCCTCAGCTTTGGAATTGTAATAAACTCTGAGTGAGTGAGTGAATGTAGAATTCAGGGGCTTGTGCCTGAATCTCCAGTCTGTGGCTTCACGGGGAAAACTACGGAGTCTGAGTGGGCCCTAACCTGTGGTTCCGTAGCGACCTCATAAGGCTTATGGTGGTATTGAGCCTAGCCGATCTGAGTTGGGGGTTTATACCAACCTGCCGATGCCCAGAGGAGCCTAAGTCCCTGTAAGGGGCACAGCCAGGCGGGCATCTTAATGATCCCAGTACGGGACTCCCTCCCTTTGTCTTTAAATTGCCATAAGTGATTATATACCTAAGTGTCTGGTGTCCTGTTTGCTACTAACATCTGAATTTGTATGTCCCATCGTCGCTACTGTCCGAGGCCGCTAGGAAAGAACTTCTTTAAGGTACTCAGTGCAGACTTCCTATATGAGGAGGTTGAATCCTTTATTTGCCGCTTGGGCTGGCCATCCCAGTCCTATCTTTTCTGTTAAAAACAGATCAGGTGTGTTATGGGGAAAACTGTAAAACACATTCACCAGTTTGGGATTTCTGGCACCACAAAGATTGTTGGCGTCTGGATTGTCACACCCCATGTCCCAACAACTGGTTAAATTTCTCCTTCTCAGAGCAGTGGTGGATTCAAAATAGGCATCTGCAGGTCTTCTTGTCCACCTTTTCTGTCACCCCACAACTTTCCCAGTACCCCTAAATAGGGCACTGTGTAGGGAAACCTATGCCCGTAATACTCTAATTTTTCTGCACACCTACTACCTTCCCTCACGGCTGTTCTCAAATCTTTGGAAGGATTCAGGTGGCCTTTTTCCTCATCATCCCCACGCTTTATCCTGAACATCTTGACATCTCATTTTCCTGTGACTCAGCAAGTCCAGCATCTCCAGGACTTGGCTTTGTTATCCCTCCTAAAACCCTTGAAAGAAAGAGCCAAATTTGAACACTCTGCCTTTAAGACATGGAGGCATCTGAGGTATCCTGGATATAAATTGAGGAGGGGGCCACCCAGATCCTATAGACCAGGGACCCCTCAGCCCCAGCATCCTGCCTTCTCCCCATAATTCAAGGTTCATGAATACTCAATGTTGGGGCAACAAATAGTGGCTATAGTTCTTGTTTCTCCTGGTCACAATCTTTCTGTTTTTCTGATTCTCCATACCCCAGGACATGAATACTTTTGTCCATGCTGGGTTTAATATCTCTGCTTAAATTCTGTTGACTTTATTTCCCAAAATGGGAAACTCTTCCTCCTGTCCCCAATCGCTAAGCTCTCTGCAGTATATGTTAAAGAATTTTTCTCTGGGCTTCTCAGAAGACTACGGAGTCTGCCTTAAGAAAGGCAAACTCCAGACTCTCTGTGAAGTGGAATGGGTGAAACTTGAAACCAGGTGGCCCCCAGAAGGGTCACTGGACCCCACAATGGTTCAAGCTGTGTGGCGAGTTGTTACCAGAATGCCCAGACATCCTGATCAGTTTCCCTACATTGATCAATCGTTTAGTTTGGTTCAGAACCCTACCCTGTGGCTCCGGTCTTGCACTGTTCATAACCCTACCTCTAAGGTCCTTCAGCCAGTATACTGCTCAAGTGGCACCTTCTGCTCCTCCTGTACTGCCTTCCTCTGAAGAATAGAAAAGCTACCTGCACCCTCTACCTCTGCCTTACAATCCTCCTGCTCCCCAAGGAAACCCCACAGTTTCTTCATCGGCACCTCCTGTGGCCTCTCCGCTGCCACCAGCCCCTGAGCCATTGTCTTCTGCAGTCTCTCCGCCTATTCCCTCTTGGCTACGGCCTCAGTCAGAGGAAGCTACCCCACTCCTCCCCTTGAGGGAGGCACCACCCCCGTTGGGTAATGAGCATTCTGTTCCCTTTCTGATTTATGTTTCCTTTTCCACCTCTGACCTGTATAACTGGAGGGCCCAAAACCCTTCCTTTTCTGAAAAGCCCCAGGTCCTAACTTCACTGATGGAGTCAGTGCTCTGGACCCATAGACCCACTTGGGACGATTGCCAGCAACTCCTTCTGACCCTTTTCACTTCTTAAGAGAGGGACCGAATTCAGAGGGAAGCCAGAAAGTATTTTCTTACCTCAGCCAGTAGGCCAGAGGCAGAAGCCCAAAACCTCTTTGAGGAGGTTTTTCCTTCTACTTGACCAGAGAGGGATCCCAATACCATGGCGGGGGAAGAAGGGCTTTGGAATATTTCCACCAGTATCTCCTTGTGGGTATTAAGGGGGCTGTTTTGGAAACCCATGAACCTGTCAAAGACAACTGAAGTTGTCCAGGGGCCCGATGAGTCACCAGGAGCGTTCTTAGAGCGCCTTCAGGAGGCCTATCGAATTTACACCCTGTTTGATCCAGCGGCTCCTGAAAATAGCCGTGCTATTAATTTAGCATTTGTGGCCCAGGCAGCTCCAGACATTCGAAAAAAGTTACAAAAACTGGAGGGATTTGCTGGAATGAACATCACTCAGCTTTAGAAATAGCCCAGAAAGTTTTTGACAATTGAGAGGTTGAAAAACAAAAGCAGGCAGCTCAAGCCACAGATAGGGTAGCTGACAGAGCTGGAAAAAGACAGGCAAAAATCTTAGTGGCTGCCCTCCAGGGAACTAAAAAGGAAGAGCCTCCATCACAGAGCACCAGCTGGAGGACCCTGGACCCCCACCAGAAAGGAGAGAAAGGTGAGTGGGCTCCCCTACAAAGGGACAAGTGCGCCTATTGTAAACAAACTGGACAGTGGAAAAATGAATGTCCTTTGAAGCCAGAGAAGAAACCAGAACAGAAAAGGGTCCTCACCCTCCCCGCAGGAGAGGAATCTGATGATTGATGGGATTGGGGCTCGTTTTCACTTGGCCCCCGGGAGCCCATGGTTACTGCTACTGTGGGGAGCCAGCCTGTACGAATTTTAATCAACACAGGGGGCCGAATGTTCTGTACTGCAAACACCTTTGGGCAGTGTCTCTAACAAGAGGGTGGCTGTACAGGGGGCTACTGGAGCTACTCCTGTCACCCATTCACATGAGGTGAACTTAGGTCAAAAGAGAGTAACCAATTCATTTCTAGTAGTTCCAGAGTGCCCTTCTCTCTCCTCGGGCGAGACCTGATCTACAAGTTGCAGGCATCCATCTCTTCTCGGCTCAGCAAATTCATCTCAAGTTAGGGGATACAGAGCCCTCTCCTGCTCAACTCCTGCTGACTGCCCTTCTATCAGAGGAATATCTCTTAGTCTCGTCCTCACCACTGAAAAAGGACAAAACTAACCCTCTCCTACTAGATCTGCAAACTCTTTTCCCCGGGTCTGGGCAGAATCAAACCCTCCAGGACTCGCAAAGCACCATCTGCTGGTAGTTGTAAAACTTCTGGCTACTGTTCTGCCTGTTCAGGTCAAGCAATAACCTATGAGTCAGCAGGCTAGAGAGGGAATCAGCCCCCATATTCAGTGGCTCTTACAAGCCAATATACTTACACCTTGCCAGTCTGCTTGGAACACTCCATTTGTGCCAATTCAGTAACCTAGGACAAATGATTACCAGCCTGTACAGGACTTATGTGGAGTTAACAAGCAGACAGTCACAGTCCATCCAACTGTCCCTAACCCTTACATACTACTCAGCTTGCTCCTGCCAGAGCATACCATGTATACCATCCTTGACTTAAAGGATGTCTTTGCCATTCCTCTGGCTCCTAAGAGCCAACCTATTTTTGCTTTCGAATGGACAGATCCTGGTTCGGGAGACACAACCCAATTAACTTGAACTCAGTTACCTCAGGGTTTTAAGAATTCCCCCACTCCTTTTGGGGAAGCTCTTCAGCAGGACCTTGTGACATTCTGAGCCAGCCATCCCAACTGTACCTTACTCTAATACATGGACGACTCGTTATTGGCTACTGAGACTACCAAAAGCTGCCTGTAACATACTAAAGACTTACTTCACCTCCTTCAACAGTTTGGGTACCAGGTCTCAGCCAAAAAGGCCCAGTTTTGTCTTTCTAGGGTCTCCTATCTGGGATATGAACTAAACCAAGGAAAAAGAGCACTCACCAATGCTCGGAAGGAGGCCATCTTGCAAATCCCCACCCCCACCACCAAGAGAGAGGTATGTGAATTCTTGGGGGCTGTGGGATACTGTTGAATTATGGATATTGGGGTTTGGGGAAATTGCCAAGCCTCTGTACACTGCTACAGGAGGAGATGGCCCCTTAGTTTGGACTGACACAGAACAGGCCTACCAAAACTTAAAGAAGGCACTGACTAACGCCCCTGCTTTAGCCTTCCCAAATATCTCAAAACCACTTCACCTGTTTGTCCATGAAAATCAGGGAGTTGCTAAAGGGGTGCTCACTCAAATCTTGGGGTCATGGCAATGCCTTGTGGCATATTTGTCTAAAAGATTGGACCCTGTGGCCTCCAGGTGGCCAAGTTGTCTGCAAGCATTTGCAGCAACAGCCAGCCTAGTTCATGAGGCCGATAAGCTCATTTTGGGAGAATTTAACCCTCATGGCACCACAGGCCGTAGAGACACTACCACAAGGTGCTCCTGGCAAATGGATGTCTAATGCCCGTATCCTGCAATATCAGAGTTTGCTGCTAGAACAGCCTCGCTTAACTTTCTCCCCTACAAGGTGTTTAAATCCAGCTACTCTACTCCCTGATCCAGACTTCACCACCCCTGTCCAAGACTGCCAGGAACTGCTGGAAACTACAGAAACAGTCGACCTGATTTCCAGGACACTCCTTTGGAAAAGGTGGACACCACCGTGTTTACAGGTGGTAGCAGTTTCCTTGAGCAAGGGCTATGAAAAGCCGGTGCCGTCACCATGGATACTGACATACTGTGGGCCCAGGCACTGCCAGCTGGTACCTCTGAACAGAAGGCTGAGTTAATTGCCCTCACTCAAGCCCTCCGAAGGAGTAAGGACAAACGTGTTACCATCTACACTGATAGCCGATATGCCTTTGCTACTGTGCATGTTCATGGGGCCATCTATCAGGAGCATGGGCTACTCACTTCAGCAGGCAAGACTATTGAAAACAAGGAAGAAATTTTAGCCCTGCTAGAGGCTGTTTGGCTCCTCCTACAGGTTGCTGTAATTCATTGCAAAGGACACCAGAAAGAAAACACGGCTGTCGCCAGAGGAAACCAAAAGGCAGATTCTGCAGCCTGCAAAGCTGCTGCACTCCTGGTTTACCCCATTAACTCTGCTTCCAGCCACCTCTTTCCCACAGCCTGATCTACCCGACCACCCGATGTGTTCCTCTGAAGAAGAGAAGCAAGCATCTGATCTTCAGGCCAGTAAAAATCAGGATGGATGGTGGATCCTCCCAGATTCCAGAATCTTCCTGCCCTGGGCCCTCGGAGAAACTTTAATCAGCTGCCTCCATTCTTCCACCCAACTGGGAGGAACAAAGTTGGCCCAGCTTTTAAGGAGCCATTTTAAAATTCCATACCTCCAGGCTTAACTGGCTAAGTGGCCGTGGCTTGTGCCCAGGTGAACACCAAACAAGGTCCAAAGCCTGAACTGGGCCATTGTCTCCAAGGATATAGCCCAAGAGAGAGGTGGGAAGTTGACTTTACCGAAGTAAAACCACACTGGGCAGGGTATAAGTACCTCCTGGTGCTGGTAGACACCTTTTCCAGATGGACTGAGGTGTTTGCCACCAAGAATGAAACTGCCACTATGGTAGTTAAGTTCTTACTCAATAAAATCATCCCTCAATATGGGCTGCCTGTTGCCACAGGGTCTGATAATGGACTGGCCTTCACCTTGTCCATAGCACAGTCAGTCAGCAAGGCATTAAATATTCAAAGGAAACTCCACTGTACCTATTACCCCCAGAGCTCTGAATAGGTAGAACACATGAATCATACTTTAAAAAGTACTCTTACTAAATTAATCCTGGAAACCGGTGAAAACTGGATAGAGCTCCTTCCTTTAGTCCTTCTAAAAGTCAGACGCACTCCTTACAAGCCAGGATTCTCTCCATTTGAAATCAGTATGGGAGGGCCCCACCTATCTTGCCTAAACTGAGGGACACCCAGTTAGCAGAGATATCCCAAGCTAACTTGTTACAGTACTTGCAGTCTCTCCAACAGGCTCAAGATATCATCCAGCCACTTGTCTGGGGAGCATACCCTAATCCGGTTCCTGACCTAACAGGGCCCTGCCGCCCCTTCCGTCCCAGTGACCTGGTGCATGTAAAAAAGTTCCAGAAGGAAGGACTCGTTCCTGCTTGGAAAGGACCTCACACTGTCATCCTCACCACGCCCACCACCCTAAAGTAGATGGCATTCCTGCTAGGATTCATCATTCCCGTATCAAGAAGGCCAACAAAACACAGCAAGAAATATGGGTCCCCAAGCTTGGGTCAGGCCCCTTCAAGCTGCGCCTAAGTCGAATGCAGGCATCAGATTAGTTCTTTTTATTTACTTTTCTTATCTGCTTCCAGTCGTTAAGCCTTCTGGCCCCTCCTATTCCTTTCTCCTTACTGCTTTTGCAACAGGTCATGTGCTTGCGAACACCACCTGGAAGGAGAGTACCTCCGATGAAGTCTCTTTTACAACTGATTTATGTGTTTTATTCCCAAAGCCCAGCCATACCCTCTAAGAGCAGTGAAATATGCCCCTCTAGGCAGGAGCAGGACTCGTTGACCTTGCTGCCAGGTTTGGACACACTGGAAGTGAGAGTGGATGCAGCAGCTCTAGGGGTGCAGAAAAGGGACTCCAATGTGTAGATTTCTCCCTCTGTCCTGGAGATCACCCTGACGCCACCTGCCGGGATCATTACGAGTTTTTCTGCCCTTTCTGGTCATGTGTAACCTTGGCTACTTACCAGGGGGTACTGACTCGGTCCTCGATCCTTTCTATAGCTCGTACCTCTCGTCCTAGACCATGTACCATGGGAGCTTGTAATCCTATTACCATAACTGTCCATAACCCTAGCTCAGTTCAATGGTACTATGGTACGACATGGGGACTGTGACTCTCTATCACAGGGTTTGATCTTGGAACTACGTTTACCATTCAGAAGAAGGTCCTGATCCCCTGGAGCCCCGCTACACCAATCGGTCCCTTAACTGATTTAGAAGACCCTATGTTCTGCCTGCACCCAGATAGAGTCAGGCCCGTCGGCCCAACTGTCCCATTGCCAGTCCAAGCTCCTCAACCTCGGCTGCAGCATCAATACCTCCAACCCAACTTAATATCCATTCTAAATGGAGTACATTACCTTCTTAATGTTACTCAGCCTAAACTGGCCCAAGAAGGTTGGTTATGCCTAAAGGCAAAACCACCATATTATGTTGGATTGGGAGTGAGGTTAAGCTTGATATTGGCCCTTTTTCTTGTCGTGCCTGTCCCCGTTCTCTTACACAAGGAGACGTTTCAGGAAACACCTCCTGCCTAGTGAGTAATGGGTATAACCTATCTGCTTCCCCCTTCCCGGCCACCTGTAAACAGTCTCTGCTTACTCCCCTAAACACTACAGGTCTCCTACCAGGCACCCAACAGTACTTGGCTGGCTTGCACCTCAGGCCTCACCCGTTGCATCAGTGGAACTGAACCTGGGCCTCTCCTGCACGTGGTAGTTCATGTACTTCCCCAGGTTTATGTGTACAGTGGACCAGAGGGACAATTTCTTATCGCCCCACTTGAACTGTACCCCAGGATCAGCTGGGGTGTCCCACTCCTAGTGCCCCTTCTGTCTGGTCGTAGTGTAGCTGGGTCAGCAGCAATTGGCACTGCCGCTCTGGTCCGAGGAGAAACTGGACTAGTGTCCCTTAACTCAACAAGTAGATGCTGACTTAAGAAATCTCCAATCAGCCATAAATACGCTACATACCCTGGCAGAATCCCTGGCTGAGGTTGTTCTCCAAAACTACCAGGGCTTAGATTTGCTATTCCTCTCCCAAGGAGGTTTATGTGCCACTTTGGGGGAAAGTTGCTGTTTTTATGCTCATCAGTCTGGAGTCATAAAGGATCCTCTTCAAAGAGTTCGAGAAAATCTAGATAAACACCAACAGGAGCAGGAAAGTAACACCCCATGGTACCAAAGCATGTTTGACTGGAACCCATGGCTAACTACTTTAATAACGGGATTAGCAGGACCTCTTCTCCTCCTCTTATTGGGTTTAATTTTCAGGCCCTGTATATTAAATTGGTTAATTTTGTAAAACAGCACATATGTGTCTTAGAACCCACTATAACTCCCTCGCTGTAACTGAGGAATCAATGATTTGAATCCCCAAAAACACAAGTGGGGAATGTGTTAACCTACCTTGTGTTGGTGTTACCAACTCATTCTTAATGAAGAAGCCGGACAAACTCCATCTTAGCTTCTTCACTTATAGTTATTTTCCCTCCATTAAGTATGTAGCTGTAGTGTGTGGCTGGGGCAGGATGACACTGGGCACATCCAGGAATGCATTTGCTGATAAGATATTGAGTCAAGTGGTACCAGGAGCCCCTGGGCAGATGTTGCTAAGTACCCAGGGCCCCATATCTATAAGTTGTATGTCTTTTGTGACAGCTTAAGCCCCTATACCTGGTACTGTTTCCTTCTTATGTACTAGTTTATCATTTAACTTTCTGCTTGCTCTGCTTCTGTGAAAAAAAATTGCTTCAGGCAGGTTCCCCCTCCCTTTCCAAATTAGGGTATAAGAAAACCACCTAACTCTTTCTTCAGGGCCGAGAGAATGTTGGGTGTTAGCCATCTCTCGGTCACTGGCAATAAAGGACTCGCAACTCAAATCTCAGAGTGTGGCACATTCCTTTACTCGCTTCAGTGTAACAGCTCTCTCAACCAACAAACATCCAAAATGGACTTCAGTGCTGAAAGGGAGCTGGGGTGAAGATTCAGATGTGCAGTGTATGGGAGGTAGTTGCAAACATGAGCATGAATTTTGCCCAAGCTGAAGTAAACTTGAAGAAAATAGGGCCAAAAGAGGAGCATGAACAATGGAAGCTGGCACATCAGAACCACCGGCAGACCCTTATTACAATTTCATTTCTTCATGCCACTCCAAACTGACTGAATCTGGTAAGTCCCCAGAATCTCATTTTTAACAAGCTCCCAGGTGCTTCTGGATCAAGGCTAGGTTTGGACACTGTACTTGTTTCCTGGGGCCGCTGTAACACATGACCACAAACTCGGTGACCTACAACAACAGAAATTCATTCTCTCACAATTCTAGAGGCCAGATGTCTAAAACCAAGGAGTCAGCAGGGCTGTACTCCTGGTGAGGGCTGCAAGGGCAGAACCCTTTCTTACCCCTTCTAGGTTCTGGTGGCTCCAATCTCTCCTCGGCCTGTAACTGCATAACGCTCATCTCTGCCTTCATCTGCACATTGCTTTCTCCTTTCTATAAGTGTCTCCTCTGTGTATCTCTTATATGGACACTTGTCATTGGCTTTAGGGTCCACCACTCATCTCAGAATCCTTAATTACGTCTGTGAAGACCCTTTTCCCAAATTAGGTCACACTCATGGGTTCTGGGACATACATCTTTTGCAGGGTAGCCATTCAACCCATTATCAACACCATGGCAGTAGCTCACATGAATGAATGTGAGAGGGGGCTGGGATCCAGAACTCCAAGCTAAGTTTCCTGACAATGGTAGGAAGAGAAAGAAGAGAGGAAAGGAGAGTGAGCCAGCTCAGAGGCTCCTAAGATACTCAGCTGGATTCTCAAGTTGTGTTCTGCTCAAGGGATCCCAGGCCACTGTGAGTTCAGGGCAAAAGACCACCTGAGAGTATGCCACGGAATGGAAAAAAATCACAACAAGCATAAATTCACAAAAAGCCAGGCCATGTTACCCTCAAAATGTAGGCAAGAACTTGGAAGGGCTGAAAAGGCTTTAAATTCATTTTTAAACTAGATTAATGTAATATGAAGCTGGAATTTCCTCTCTAAGATTCTGCAGCCCTTTCTCACCACCCTAGTAATTTCCAGTCCAGACAGGTCACCATGGCAGCACAGGATTAATTATTTCTGTCTTTCCCATTGTTTTCTTAGGAGCAGGCAATGCTCTCAGTCATCAACATTACAAGAAGTCCAGCTACCCCTCCCTTCTTACCACCTACGAGGGCCCCATAAATATTCACTGAGAGCAGATCACCCCTCATTTTTATACTGATACCCGCTTCACCATTAAAATCCTACATTATAATGATTTCTGTCGGTTCTCTGATACACAAAGGATTTCTATCCCCTAAAATAGGACTTTCCCTCCTTGGCAACAGGGTTCCCAAGGCCAGAAGGTTAGTAGGGGCTGGAGATGGTGCAAAGGAATGAGGCGCTATGATAAGATTAAAGTCACAACAAGGGGACAACAAGAGTCTTCAGAATCAGATTCTTACTGTGGTCAGTATCACCCCATCATACATTTCTGCAGCACAGCTTAACAGGTACAACACTCAGCCCTACCCTCTAAAACCAAAGCATCCAATGCACCTCCTAGTTAGCAAGTCCGCAGTCTTACATGGGCCAATCTCTACATCAGTCTGTCTCTGTGCTTTGTCAGAATGTCTAGAGCAGCAATCCTCAAATGTCAATGTGTGTGAGTCAGCTGAGGATCTTATTAAGTGCATTTTCTGATATAGTGGTTCTGGGATAGGGCTCGAGGCTCTGTATTTCTAATGGGCTCTCAGAGGATGCCCATGCTGCCAGTCTAAGGTCCAAGCTCAGGGTGGCAAATGTCAGGACTCCACTGCAGCAGTGTCTGATGGCTTTTCTTTGGTCAAGTTGTCCTGGAACAAGTTTCTAGATTCCAAGTCATCCTGGAACAAGTTTCTAGATTCCATTCTGGTCCCTACAGTGGAGCCCACACAGCATAAGCCCTGCAACTTCATCTATGATGGCAGAAACTTGTCTTTATTTCCAATAAAAGCTTAACTCCTACAACAAAAATTGGTGATGTAAACAGGACAGATTCCAGAAAAGGGTCTTGTATGTCTGGTCCATCTTCATCTATGTCCGGGTGGAGATGGCTGAGGTACCCCTGAAGATGTGGTTTACATGGAATATATGGAAACTAAGTTCCCTAACCTCTGGTGAAATAATAGCTAGACTGGAGAAGATGGTCATGATGCCAGTAACGACAAAAGCTAACACTGACAGAGCACTTTTTACATCCCAGGCCCTGTGCTATGTGTGTCAAAGACGTTATGACTCAGCACCAAGAGAGAAAGGACAGGGTTAAAAGATGGGCAGAAAAAGAGGGAAAGCACTGTAAAATCCAGGGTGTGTGGAAGGTCAATAAAGTGTCAACGGAGGGAGAGAGGACAATCCTCATATTGTCCCAGTCTAGGACTAGTTAGGAAGTCACTGTTTGATATTTCAGGAAACATCCTTGGTCCAGATGTACCATAGACCAAGACATACCTGCTGTCCCTTGCTGTCATCCATTGCCTGATGCCATCCAGGTTAGCCTCTGTGGGCTTGGTTACATTAGGCTGCCTTAAAAGTGACATGCCTGGGCAGAGGGGCTTCCTCTGACGTTCTTCCTGGCTCACCCTGGGATTGGTACACTGGGCACTGGGCAACTTAGTCAGGGCTGCTCTATCCGATGCCTTCCAGATGTCCCTGGACACAAATACTAAGTTCTGCTACTGACCCCACTGACATAATTACTTGGCCTGTATGAGATGGACATAGTTATATCCGAAGTGGCTGACTTACCTGTGGTGACATGGAGAAGGTTCAATGGCCTTTACTTTTCCCTGGGCTGGGCCTTAGACAGCTTCAAGCCTGACACTCTGCAGGAAAAGACTGGGCAGGTTGCCAATGAGGGAATTCAGACCAGTGGACTGAGTCAAATGGTGTGCAACTGGCATGCAAGAAGCAGTCCATAGGCTGCATTCAGCCTGCAGATGCTTACATCAGGCCCCCATCTACGTGAAAAAGTTTCAAACCTCCAGTGACGCAATCTAACCACTTGCTTACTTTCTTTTTTTTTTTTTTTTGAAACAGAGTTTCACTCTTGTTGCCAAGGCTGGAGTGCAATGGTGTGATCTCGCCTCACCGCAACATCTGCCTCCCGGATTCAAGCGATTCTCCTACCTCAGCCTCCCAAGTAGCTGGGACTATAGGCATGTTCCGCCATGCCTGGCTAATTTTTTTGTATTTTTAGTTGAGGTGGGGTTTCTCCATCTTGGTCAGGGTGGTCTCGAACTCTCGACCTCAGGTGATCCACCTACCATGACCTCCCAAAGTGCTGGGATTATAGGTGTGAGCCCCTGTGCCCGGCCTTTACCTTCTTATTCCAAGCCCACATTTAACGTTCATATTACTTTCCTGCTCCTGTATGTATTTTAGATCTTAGTCTACAGAAATGTAAGTATGAATCATGTGTAGGTTTTGTTCTGCCTGTGAATTTTTCTTTCCCTTTTTTTTTTTTTAGAGACAAAGCCTCACTCTGTTGTCCGGGCTGAAGTGCAGTGGCACGGTCTCGACTCACTGCAACTTCCACCTCCTGGGTTCAAGCGATTCTTGTGCCTCAGCCTCCTGAGTAGCTAGGATTACAGGCACCTGCCACCATGCCTGGCTAATTTTTGTATTTTTCTTAGTAGAGACAGTGTTTCACCATGTTGGTCAGGCTGGTCTCAAACTCCTGACTTCAGGTGATCCACCCACCTCAGCCTCCCAAAGTGCTGAGATTACAGGCATGATCCACTGTGCCCGGCCTGCCTGTGAAATTTTAATCTCTGTACAGTGATTCATTGTCCTAAAATTTAAATGATGAGATGTCAGTATTCAAGTTTTTATCAGAGTGCTCCAACCTAATGAAGGACAGGTGTTGAGAAGCCTTACCACAGAATATATTAGGGTGGCATGCTATTTCTTAAGGATTCCTTTAGTTTGTCCATTCCTATGGGGAAAGTTTCTGTACATAAATTGTAAGAGGCAGAGTGGCAGATATCAAACTCTTCATCTTGCTCCAAACAGTCCCATTAATGATAGAGTCTGTTCGAGCTTCAAGAAAAAGGGGTACTTAACACCTAATAAGTACTTCACGAAATCAGATTTTCTATCAGAGGCACTGAGCTCTCCTCCTTTAAAACAAGAGTCCCACAAGTCATTATACAAATGAGCAGCTGTGTAATGGGGGAAGCAACACTCACTGAGCTTTTATTGGTTACAGTATCCTGAGCTGACATCCTGCTCCTTCCTGGGTTACAGTATCCTGAGTTGACATCATGCTCCATCACTATGTCACACAAATACAACAGTTCCAAAAAACAAATCATAGAAATAGGGCTTGGAGCATGCAGCTGTCAGGTCTTCAAAACAACAGGGTCCACACCATGAAGCATCTCCACAAAGATCGCAAGTATCCTCGAGGAATCCCAGACTGCTCAGTGAAAACAGTGGCGAAACCCAGGAAGCAGATTTCTGCTCTAGAGACATCAGGGGGATGTGCAGCTGATCCCTCAGTCCCGAGAGCATTCTGACCGTCTAGGGTGCGAAGACCTCCTGCAGGAAGGCTGCTGAGGCTCTCGGCCGGGTCTTCCCCACCTCCTCCCCACTGTCAACAGACATCTGGCTCCGGATGCAAAATACCAAGTTAGAGATCATCTGTATGGGCCTGGGCCCTCAGATATTTATTTAAGCCAACAGACACACTTTCCTGCACAAACATTTCCTTCTCCCCAATTTCCCACAATTCCTCCTCCCATGTTTCCAGTTTGAAGCCACTGCTGGCAACACTACGACCTCTGGAGGGAGGCCAGGCCTGGCAGCACAGAGCCCGAAGGCAGCACAGGATTGTGAAAGTCGCCTCTTCATAGGCTCAGGAGACGCAGGCGCTTGGCAGAGCTGTGGAGCAAGCCCACCAGTAGGTCTGAGGTACAAGGAGCGGCACAAGGGCTTTTCTACGAAGTGACAAAAACTCTGACCAGTCTTTCAAATGGATGAACAATGGTTCAGAAAAAAAAAAAAACAACTGGAAAAAATTATTGTGTGTTGGGGTAGGGGGGATATTAAGGGAGCTAAGTTCCAGTCAGCTTTTGCCAATTTCACCCCAAAAGAAATTTAATAAAAACAGAAGGAAGGCTTCTGGCAGTAGTCAGGTACCTACATAGTTCCCCTATTCACCTGGGTTAGAGTAGAATTACCTGAGCAGAAGGAGCAATGACATGAGTACGTTGTCTACATTAAAAAATAAATAAAACTCCCCAAACAAACTCCAAACCACTGCAGGTAAACACTCACAACATGTTGTTTAGAAAAATTATGCTTTAAATATACTAATCTAAGAAAAAAAATAGAACAGACTGTTCTACAGAATAGTTCGTTTCTGCCTGTGCTTTCATTTTAGAAAACAAATGCTCGTAGACCTCATGGTGGGAGGAGTTTCACACAGGGATTCAGCTCGCAGAAAATGGCCACCGGCTTTGAGAGACCTTAACACGACAAACAGGGCACCCAAAAGACCTTTTGGGAAAACAGGGCATTTGCCTTTCACAAGGGTAATTGTCTAGAGACACATAAACCCTTTTTTTTTTTCCTCCCAGACCAGTAACATAAATCGTGGCCTCCAAAGTACTTGTTTGCAGAATACCACAATGACTAATTACCAGAACTTTTCTTATTCTCTCTGAGCAAAGGAACCTCTTGGGAGGGGGAAAAGAAAAAAAAAGGTCATTTTTAATGTAAGGTAGTTGCTAGGATTGGAGGTAAGACTCCTATTTAAACTTCATAAAAAGAAAAAAAAAAGACCTCAAGAAGTATTTTCTAAAATAGAGAAAGGTGCAAATCTTCTGATAAGAATGCATTATAAATAGAAAAACTCTTAAAAGAGATTGTTCAAATGTGACAAAAAGCTCTTGGTTTCCCAAAAATGTCAAAAACAAATATTGAGAATACTACATATCCAACAGACAGGACAAGAAATTCACTTAGAAGCTAATTTCCATTTAGGTAATTTATGGTGCTTCTGTGCAAAAAGTTGGTTTACACTGTGTAGTCGCTGAAGATACTCCAGAATTGCTAGACCTTCACAGGAAAAATTTTAAAGGTCAGGGTTTTTTTTTTCCTTCCCTAGTTAGCACAGCACTCGGGGCAGCCAGTTCTCTCACATCTGAGAAAAACCCTACGCAGGGCTTCATTTCAATGCCACGTCATGGGTTTTGCAGACTATCTTCTTGCCTCCACTTCCTCAAAGTGGTCCCTCCATCCCCTCCCATTAAAGCAAAGGTGGGACTTGCATTAATCCAAGGGAAGGGCTGCACACACTACAGGAGGCATGGTTCAGCCACAGGCGCCAGGTATGGCTAAATCACTTCCACCAACGAGCATCAAAGACCTGCACAGAGACCTTGAGAAACCTTGCTCTTTGAGCTCAAGTCAGAGACTGTAAGACCAGACTAAATAGGTTTAAGCAGGGACAGACCAGAATGCTGAGTAGGTTTTTCAAAAAGGAAATCCTCATTTAGGTCTAGGAGGCAATCACTGTGCTATTAGAACTATTCAGAAATCTCTGTGCTTACACGAAAACGCACAAAAGTATGGGGAGACTGATTTGAATATGTGGGTCTCCCTTGCCTGGCAAGATAATAAATTCAGCTTTGTTTGGACTGAAATGGTGGTCTTATTATCTAATTGTAATCAACTCAATAAACAGAAGTTGTTCTAACACATGAACAGGAAAAATAACATAAATAAAACTGGGCCCAGAAATAATATCCAACTCACAAAGCAGGAAATGACAGCTCATATCTGTCTCACCTTGCACAAAGCCTGCCTTCATGGGTTGCTGAAATAATCCCAGGATACCCTTCCAGGACTTAAAGAGCCACTGGATTTCTCACGAAAATGCACCCTGGAATGAACACACACAGTAATGGCCAGAAAAATGAGGGTGCACAAGTTGGGTCTTCCTCCCTCCCTAAGAAAATGTTAAATTTCTTTCAATATTAAGTTATAGTATAACTTAGGAATTTTCATTTACATAAGAGAGGAGAAATGTTTTTTTTTTTTTTTTTTTAAAGGTAGAGAAACAGCCTTCTGCCTCTGGCCTCTCCCAGGTCGAAAAGAAATTTGCTTGACTGTCTTAATTGGCAAAAACCCAAGGGCTTCAACTGGACCGGAAGCTTTGCATCATAGAGTCCTACTGCATGTGTCTGCTGGAAGTCCAGCAGATGTTATGGTCAGCTTGCTCTCACGGGACAGTGCCAGCCCTTCTTTAAGCTTTGTTGCTGCCATCTCCTGCTCTTCTGATAACCTGCCTGTTTCTGGCAGACTGGGTCTAGGACAGTGGGTTCTATTTCCACTTTGCCACTAATGATATGGCTTTGAACAAGTCCTAAGACTTCGCTGGACTCTTCTTTCCTTATCTGGAATGCAAAGAGGTTGGGCTAGTTTATTTCCCAGGTTCCTTATAGGCATAAAATTTGAAAACTGTGATTCCTAGCCAGTCCCAATCCTTCTGTAAGTCTTAATTCCCTCCAAAGTGGACAATCTCCACCCTTAAATTCATGCACTTTCTTCAAAAGTGTAGAGGGTAGGCCAGGCACAGAGGTTCACACCTGTAATCCCAGCACTCTGGGAGGCCAAAGCAGGCAGAACACAGGCCAGGAGTTCGAGACCAGCCTGGCCAATATGGTGAAACCCTGTCTCTACTAAAAATACAAAAAAATTAGCTGGGTGTGGCGGTGCATGCCTACAATACCAGCTACTCGGGAGGCGGAGGTTGCAGTGGCCAAGATCACACCACTACACTCCAGCCTGGGTGACAGAGCAAGATTCCGTCTCAAAAAAAAGTGTAGAAGGTAAAGACAGAACCCAAAATCTGGCTAATATTGGCATATCTATGAAGACAAGAGGAGGGAGCTATTATATTGAGACCCCCAGGAGACCACTGGCTGAGTCCCTCCCTGGCGTGTTTGCCCCGCACCTCTGCTTTTCTGCTCAAAAGAAAACAAAGTACTACACGTTAGAGCTGGAAGGAAACAGCCATCATTGAGCGAAATCTCTGCTTACAGGTAAGGAAACCAAACAAGCAACGTCATGCTGGGAACAATTCCTAGACCTCCCCACTGGATTCTCATGGAGGTTTTTCTTCTCACCCTAACCCAGTTCTGCAGGGGCTTGGGGCAATTTTCCTAGCCCCCTGTAGAGTTCCTCAGGGCCTCAGAGGGTAATCAACAAACATTTACTTAGCCTTCTGGGCAAACCCCCAAGGAGCAGTTTTAAACTTTCAACTGGTATATACTCTGGGAACCTTTAGCCCAGCACAGTGACAGTGACAGCTACAGCAAGACACAAATTAATTGATCTTATCAGTGTCGAACTCCATTGGTGTTTTACTTTAAAAGAATAGCTTGTAGCAGCACAGACAGTAGATAAGGGTAGGTTAGGGAGACAGGGAGGCCCCATGAGGGTGGGGTCCTGATCTCCTACCTGGCACACAGTTGATACTAAGTAAATATTTGCTGAACAAATTCAAGTTTGCACATTATCTCTGCTCCATTTGCTTCTTGTCAAAAATTCTGAGGTTACAATAATATTAAGAATGAAGATCTCTGAGTCTCTCAGTTAAAATCAGGAACAAATACCTGTTTCATACTCTCATTATGTGGCTGGGGAGGCAGCCCAGGGTGTGGAGAAAAGAGGCTAGCCTTGTGAGTCAGACAGACCAGAGGGTGTAAAACTCTCATCTCAGGCTGGGCGCCATGACTCATGCCTGTAATCCCAGCACTTTGGGAGGCTGAGGCCGGTTGATCACTTGAGGTCCGGAGTTCGACACCAACCTGGCCAAAGTGGTGAAACCCCGTCTCTGCTAAAAATATAAAAATTAGCTGGGCATGGTGGCAGTCACCTGTAAGTAATCCCAGCTATTCGGTAAGCTGAGGCAGGAGAATCACTTGAACCCCAGAGGTGAAGGTTGCAGTGAGCTTAGATAGCGCCACTGCACTCCAGCATGGGCAACAAGAGTGAAACTCCATCTTAAAAACAAAACAAAGCAAAACAACAACAACAACAACAACAAAAAACCCTCTCATCTCTACAACCTTGGCTGTAGTTGTTGAGTTTCTTTTTGCCTCACTTGCCATCACACCATGTTGTCTGAGGTTAAAAGACGGCTGAGATAATGCACATAAGGTATAGCCCTAACTCCACGAATGTCAGTTTCACCCTCTTTCCTCGGGAGCTATGAGTATAGAGAAACTCTGTTTCTAGAAAAGGCTCCACGCCATCAGCACCCTCCTCCAAAAGAGGCAAACCAGCAAGAGGGTGCTGACACTGTTTTAAAATGACTCAACATGGTTTTCATAAACATATTCCCACTAAGTCATCTGATTTCTAAATTATGTATAGAAAATATAAGATGCAATTCAATATACGTGTCAAATATTTTATACTTTCCATATCTAAGTTAAATACCAAACATGTCTATATAGCTCAATCCTTTGTTGTAAATAAAGAGGGAAGCTAGAACTAAGAAGAATAAAAAGAATACATTCCTTTTTCTTTTTCTTTTTTTTTTTGAGACAGAGTCTTGCTCTGTCACCCAGGCTAGAGTGCAGTGGTGTGATCTCAGCTCACTGAAACCTCTGCCTCCCGGGTTCAAGTGATTCTCCAGCCTCAGCTTCCTAAGTAGCTGGGATTACAGGTGCCTGCCACCATGCCCGGTTAATTTTTGTATTTTTAGTAGAGATGAGGTTTTGCCATGTTGGTCAGGCTGGTCTCGAACTCCTGACCTCAGGTCATCCATCGGCCTTGGCCTCCCACAGTGCTGACATTACAGGCATGAGCCACTGTGCCTGGCCAAATTATTTTTTCAGCTATAAAATGGGGTTGGGATAGATGAAGTATATGAACTTTAGCCTAAAATTATGTGACTTTAAGATGCAGAGATTGAGAGAATAATGACAGAGATGTTTACCCACCAGAAGAGAGTCATACAGAATACTTTAATGGCATGACTGTGTAGTGTTGTCACTATATATTGCAACAGCCAAGTTACAATGGTTTTGTAAACTCCCCAGAGTTTACACCCATGGGGACAGGGTGTCATCACTTACTCCACAGAAAAAGAAACTGGCTTGCAGGTAGCATGTTACCCAGTACTGTGATTCCACAGTAGAGAGCAATGAGACGATGCCGGGTGGGAGGGTACAGTAATACCACCATTCCCTGACTAACTGGAACTTATTTGTTTTTATCTGATTATGCATATAATCCACTAACATTAATCATACAAAACTTTTGAGCATAGAGGTATCTCTAGTAGAAACAGGATTTGAAACCAGCATCTCAAATCTCAGGTTTATCCCTTCCTCTGCTTCACAGAAACTGACAATTGTTCATCTTCATCACCAGCCATGACAGTGCTGTTTAAAATGCAGATTCCCTTGCCCTGCCCCATATCTACTGAATCAGAATCTCTGGGCCTGGGAATCTACATTTCGGCAAGTTCCCCAGGTGGATTCTTGACTATACTAAATTGATGGTCACTGGGACTAACCCAGAGTAAATCAGTGATAACAGGTGTGTACTTTCCATGATAAAATTAACACATTAAAATGATTCTTAAAGATAAGGCTTTATGTGTAGATGCACATTATATAAATTTACATATCTATACAAGGTTGTTAGTGGAAGGGAACCATTATTAATTAATTGCCTCCAATGGTATATAGAGTTCCTGACCAAATTATATATTACTCAATCTTCCAAATAATCCTATATGAGTTATAGACGGAAAAAGTCAGGCTTAGAGAGAAACTCTTCTAAAGTCACAAGTCTGGAAAGTGGCCCAACTAGGTTGTAAAACTAGATTTATCTGACCCCAGTCTCCTCATTCCATTGTACTAACCTCATAGGCACGTGAAAACACGCAGACACGCACATGTCATACAATAGCCATATGGTAAAAGACAATGGAATTACATTACTTTTAGGAACTTTTTGCATCAACAGAAATGTAGTTTTTAAAAGACTCATTCTATTAAGGGATAGTCTTTAATTTGTATGCTGACAACAGACTATGGTGTATGACTACTATCAAAACCACATTTAACAGCCTGCATTTTCATAATCAGAAGTGTGTTTTGGGACTTGCTGGGGACAAATTTACGGGTGATTGATTTGTGTAAGCTATACATTTATGCAAATTAAACCACTTAATACTCATCATACACGTCATATTAACTTACAAAGGAAAACAGCAACAAATACGTAACCTCATCATACACGTCATATTAACTTACGAAGGAAAACAGCAATAAGTACATAACCTCGTCCTTGTCAATCCACCAGTCTCCCTAAGCTCATCCCTCTCCTTCTAGGGTCTGATGCGCCTGGCTCTCTCCATTGGGAGCCCCCTTCGCTGGCTTCTGGAGTTGTGTTCCTCCACAGTTTTTCCTTACTATTGTGCCAGACTTCTTTCTGCCTCCATAATCTTCCTTTCTTTTCTCAAAAGGCTCCATCCTCAACCATTTTTTCCCTTTATTCTCTCTCAAAAATCTCTCTTCATCTCTTGACTTTTTCTTATAAACCAAAGACTCCCAAACAAGTCCTGGCTTTCCTGTGGAGCACAAAGCCCCCTTCTGCCTGGGAGACAGCATGCTTCAACATTGAAAACACAGCACCTCTAAAATGCAGCTCCTTACCTCCTTCTGAGTTTCCTCCATGGGTACCACTGCTCTGGAAATCGCAGTGTCAGCTCTAACTGTTCCTTCTCCACTGAGACATCAGCTTCTGTCAATTCTTCCCTTTGCATCTGTTCCTTCCCCATTTCGTTGTTATCATACATTTCAGGCCTTTCCTGCCCCTCTTTTTCCTTGGCGGGTTGTAGTAGCTTAACTGGACTCCCAGCCTCTAGTTTCTGCCCTGCCTATCCTCCCAGTCTCCCCCAAGCTACTCACAAGGTCCCAGTCCTGAAGCATGACCACAACACTCCCCTGTTCAAGGATCTTTAATGACACTTACTGGTTAATGCATTCACATTTCCTAGTTGGCATTCAAGACTCTATCACTTGGCACCGAATGTTCACCAGTTTTGATGCCTGTATAGACCAGTCCTAACTCAACTGGACTTGACACTTTTCCCTGAATATGTTCCATGTTTCTCCATCTCGTCCTATTCCTTCTGTCTCACATGCCTCCTCCCCAACTCTTTTATTGAAATGCCACATCATTCAAGGACTTGCTTAGAGGTTTTTTCTCAAGAGTCTCTTGACCGCTAGGGATAAAAGGGACCGTTCCTCTTCAAATTACTAAAATGCCTTCTCTTTGCATTTATCACATGGTTATTTCTGTATATCTTCTTTCCTCAACAGAGTCTGAGAGCAAACAGACCAGATTTTGCGGTAGCTGAATGCTTCATTCTCTCTAGCACAAACTCATACTTATAGATTGCTGTACAGCATTTATAGAACACCTCAAAGCTTACAAAGCATGTTCACAATCAACATCTCATTTGTTTTATTTGGGGCTTATTACAGGTAGCATTCAAGCCTTGCAATCTGATTTCTGTGGCTTATTGCAATTCTTAGAGCTATCTGTAATTTTCTACCTTATAAATTAAACAAACATATTTCTTAAATTACTTTACTTTTGAAAGTTTACCCCCAGTCTTCTGTGGTTTACAAAGCTAAAAGAGAACATTTCAAATCAAACGAAGACCCCCTTGCCAAACTGCTTTTTCTTGGATTATGAGTTAAATGTACAAATGAAAAGGCATCTATAAGCAGGTAACAGGGATGTCAAAAATCAAAATTTAAAAGAGGAGTGCGAAATTCCTTTCTAAAGATCTTAAGACTTTTTACATGGCTTTCCTATATATCCATTTGGAATTCTACATATGGGTCAATCTCCAACATCCGTGGAGCTGACATTCTAGCATATTAACAATAGAAAATTGCTAACAGTTGAACAATGAATTCTTTGCTAAGAGACTGGAAATGACTAATATGACTGTAAAAACAATAATCTGTCTGGTCTTGAGCACCCAAGTGCCTTGTAGAAACTAATAAACACTTGTTGATGAAAAATAAATGAATGGATTCAGAGAAGGCCTTCCTATCATTTATAACTAGAGGGCACACGTTTTAATAGATGGGTGGAAGTATAGATTTAAGTAGAGAAAAAAGAAAAACTGAATTTAGAGGTAGGAATTTTGGTGTGTCTATTACTCTGGTCTGTCCCTGTGGTGGACCCCACTCTGCAACTGCTGGAGAAGCAGGGGAAGGAGAGGTGGGTGAATGGCAAGCACTGTCCGTCCTACTGTGCCTCTGTGGAATCAGGCCACAAGCTCCTCCAGGATGGCCACTTTGCAGTCCTGGCACAGTGCTGTGCACACAGAAGGTACTTCATACATGTAGTATGAGATGCAAAGCTCTCTGTGACCTGTCCCTATTTTTACATTTCAATCCTTTATGCCTACTCTTCTCACCTCATAGGGCTATCATGAGGAGTAAATTAAAAAATACTGTGCTTAAAGCCCTTCACACACTGCCTAGCATACACATGCACACAAATGCTCAATAAATGGTAGTTGTTATTGTCACCATCTGGGACTTTGTATATGGCTCCAAGGTACAGCTTAGCGTGCTGGGCTGTCAGTATTTGTCTGAGACAGCTGCAAGTGTCCCAGACATGGTCTTGTCACATTTATATACTCGGTGCCAGGCAGAGCACTCACCTCACAGAGGGCCCTGAAGCTGGCTACCTGACTGAGCAAAGAGGATCCAAGGTTCAGTCCTGCCTTGACCCCAATCCGCTAGGTAACCCTGAAGAGCCATTTAAACTCTTTGGGCCTCAGCCATTTCAGTGCATCCTTCCAGCCTAGAGAAACCAGAGATCTGTGAAGAGACATGTAGAAGACCCCACGACAATTGCTGACAGAACTGGAACAAGAAAGCAGCAGTCCTAAAGCCTCGATCTCCTAGTTCCCCTTCATCATGGGGGCTTCACACATACGGGCTCCCTGTAACAGATCTCCTGAGTGTCATGGTCACCTTGTAACCCTCAAACCTGGTAGATTGCTGTCTTGAATCATATACTCTTTGGGAGTCCCTCAGAAAAACCATTTCCTATCTCACGTAGGCTAAGGAGAGACGCAAATTTAGTTACCTCAGTCAGAACAGACCAGCTTTAACGGAGTTAGATTCCTGTGCTTTGGAAGAAATCACTTGGAAATCCTTGGTTCTGAGTCCTCCATTTCTTCCACATCAAGATCTAAAAAGAAAAAAAAAGTACAGTGTCCCATGACTAGCTGCTAGGATGTGACGTTTTAGCAACAACAGTAATTGCAATTAGCACATATTGAACATGTAAATCAAGTACCCACAAAGTGGTGACGAATGTGGTTTCATGTTGTCTTCATAACAACCTTCAGATGTAGGGAACATTCCCCCATTTTACAGCTATGGAAATGGATACTCTCATGGGCCACAGAACCTGTTCAAGGTCATATAGCTGGTTTATGTGACAACTGAGATTCAAAGCCAGATTCAATTGATTCCAAAACCTGGGCTATTAACCAGTAAGTCAGGGTTTTAAAAACTTTTCAGTGACCCACTGTTTTAAAAATGTACGTGATATAAACTGAAAACCAAAAGTCTCATAAAACAATGCTTACCCTTACTATGTGCAATGCACGTTATTTTCTATTCTGTTCTCTATATTGTACTATGTATTCTATATCTTTAAGAAGATTTCCAGTAGCAACCCACTGAACTGATCCCACAATCTTCTAATGGGTCCCCGACTCTTGAAAAACGCTACACTTAGATATAGTACCTCACTAGCTGCTCCTCTGAAACCAAGACAAAACTCTTGCACGTTTTTTAACCATGAGAATCTGACCAAGTGGTTGCGCTTCACAGAAGAAAAGCCTTTAGCCTTTAAAATATGTATAAGCCACCGTAACACATATCACCTATAATGGATCCTTAGAAGTGATACTCAATTAGGGCCAACGTCCAGAATGGAAGTAGTCACTTACCTACCGCAGAGCAGGAGTTATAAAGTGGAACCGCGGACAGACTAAAATCTCAGGTGATTTATGATGTACCCTACAAAGAAGTGGCTAGTGGAGGGCGGTTGTGTGGTATGTTGTAGCAACACAGCAGATCTAACTACTGCAGAAGTAGGCAGCTGAGACTGCAAACCCCTGGGGGCAGGGCTCTGCCTCTGCACGTCCCGTTCAATTCCAGGGGCTTGGTGTTGCATCAAGGAAATTATCAAGTTCCCGTAGGGTCAGGACTAGGGTTCGATTCCCAGTCCAGCAGACGGGAGGTGTGACTGTCAAAGCAGTGCCCGAGCCCGCCTGACTCGAGCCCACCATGTCCCCAGCCCCAGGGGCGCATTCCTCCTCGGCCCCCGCCCTCTAGCACAGCCGCGCAGTTGGGCCACGAGATGCGGCGCAACCTGCCCGCACTCCCCAGCCGAACCCACCCCGCCCCGCCCCGCTCCGGGCGCGGGCCCCAGAGTCCGGGCACCTGCGGGCGCTTCCTCCCCGCGGGCAGCTTGGCTCTGCTGCGTTTGCGGAGCTCACCCCTTGCGAGGGTTTCCCCAGCCAGGCTTCCCGGCTCCCTCCAGAAGCGAGGAGCGGTCGCGCTGGCGGCGTCCCGGGCCCCGCGCCTGCAGGCCGCGCCTCGCCCACCCCGGCCCCGCGAAGACCCTGCAAAGGGCACTTACGGGGCTCGGCTCCTCGGCGGCCGGCGCGTTTCCCCGGGGGTCCATGGTGCTTCCGGACCCGCGAGTCCGGCCGCGGCGCTGCACAGCACCGCCCAGAAAATGGACGCCGGCGGCTCGGCTCTGGCGGCCCGGCCCGCCCCCGGCGCGGGGCAGAGGACGCAGCCCGTCCGGGAGGAGGTCGGCCCGACCTGCGGGCCCGGGGCTAGGGGAACCGCGGCACCGAGGACCAGGCCTCAGGAGGGCGACGTCCCCGCAAGGCCCCATGCCCGACCCAGGGGCCAGCCGGGGCCCCCTACCAAGGAGGCAGCGGCCTCAGCCTCCTCGGGGAGGACGCAGTTCGGAACCTGCGGAAGGACAACGCAGCTAGGACTCTGAGCCACAGAGCCTGTTGACTGTCAGAACAAGGCCCCGGCCCCGGAAGGGTCCGAGGGCTCCTGTTCTAGACTCTGCATACAGGATTCGCAGAAAGTCCGGTGCTGTTTGAATTGCATCAAATTCTCAGGAATAAGGAGTCACCTGTGTTTTTCCAGGGCCGTCAAGAGAGGCCTAGGTTGATTTTTTCCAACGTGGTATAGAAACTATTTCACACAAAAGACCCAGTCGTCTTCTTTAAGTGAAAGGCCCCGACCGCTGGCATCTTCCGTCCAAGATCCGGAGTCTGCTCATTGAAAAAGTATTCAGAGAGGGCCTGCCACAAGCTGGCCATGTGGAGCTAATAGCCCAATGCGGGAATAATGGACAGGTGTTTGTTTTTTAAAAATCAGCCATGTTCTCTGTGTTTTGATAGTAGAGTCTTATTATTAAATTTTCTTAAAAAAAAAAAAAAAAAAAAAAAAAACCAAGGCCACAGCTTAAAAAGTCAATTCTTTGCATAACTTACGTCTTGTTTTTAGCCCGGAATCTACAGTACTTGCAATTGGTGCGTCCTAGTTCCTGACTATGTTTTAAGAATGTGATCACCTGATGAATAAAGTAGACTCCAATATTAAATATAAAACCAACAAAACATTTTAAATAATGAGAGAAAGATACGTCGAATTAAAGAATCACGTTATTTAAAAATAAAGGGAAGAGCTTTGAAGGCCTACAGTTTGGGCAACATGCATACACATGTATATTAGCATTTCCCAACCTCCTCAAAGCCAAGTACCCTTGATTATTCCTTCATACGCCATGTTCAGAAAGATCTACTCCACTAAATTGCATTTATTAAGTAATGATTCATCTTCCCACTTAAAAAAACAAACAAAAACCTGCAATGTTTTTGCATATGCAATTGCCAATCAGAGCTTCCTCAAAACCTGAGCTAACCTGTTGTTAATAGTGGATTCCAACCTAAATAACCTGTGGTCTATTAATAATGGCATGTTTGTATGTTTCCACTGAGGCTTTTGGAAACTCTGAAAATTACTCAAAGACCTCCAAGAAAACTGAGGCACATGGATTGGGAACCAGGGTTGGGAAGTGCGGTAGCTGGTATTGCTCCCTGTGTTTCACTGCAACTGGAAGGTGGGAAATAGTAGGGCAAGGCAATTCTGCCTTTGGATTCAGCCTGCCTAGGTTTAAAGCCCAGCTTTGGTGGTCACAAGGCCACTTTAGGCAAGTTAGCTAAACTCCCTTGGCTTCTTCATTTATAAAATGGGACTAATCTTAATATTAGTGCCTACCTTGAAGGGCTTTTTAAGAATTAGATGAACTAATACATGTGAAGCATTTGCAGTAGTACCTGGTATTACATTAAGTGCGCTAGAATTGTAGGCTGTTGTGGCTGTTGTCAGTACTGAAAGTATTTAGAGTTGTGTCTACCATCCAAACAGTAAGAATCATAGTTACTGTGTGTAAAACAACTTTTACAGCCTAGAAATTTTCCATGGGTAATCTGCCAGAGTCACATGGTGAGTGACATAAAGGGATTGAAACATAGGTCTGACTCCACAGTCCACTTTTTTGTATTGTTAACATTTTCCAGGTGGTAGCTTGATCAGCCTCTGTCAACAGCTTGTTAAGGGTCAAACCGGCTCCGGCTTTCCTAAGAGGCTTAGCAAGTGAATGGTTCTTTACATCCACTTGGGAATTCACAAACAGTGGCATTTCTTTCTCATTAGAGCCAAATGTTTCTCCAGAAGTGACTAGATTTCCCCAAATTGTTATTAATAACTAAAATATCACAGCAACAATTTTAAACAACACAGTCTAAAAATTACATAATCAACCCGTCCTTCAAAATTTTCCATCCTTCCTCATAAGCAGTCACAGATTCTCTCTCTTAATTATTCTTCTGAGTATGGGGAACTATCTGGAAATTTCCAGGAAGGGCCCAATTTGTCATAGTTATTTTCTTTTCTGTAAAGGTTTATTATTTTTGAGACCACTAAACATCATGTGTTGCCTCTATCTTTATAATACTTGTCATTTTAATACATTTGCAAAAAAAAAAAAACAAGACTTTCAAGATTATCTCCTCTCTTAAATTTCCACCAGTTCTTCACCATTCCCACAGTGTGGTTCCTGATCCTTTTCCAGGAGCCTTTTCTAGAAGGCTTTCCTACCTCATTCATTTAATCTCCACACAGATTT
>CAUYQU010046767.1:0-24396 GCA_963574635.1 Cheracebus regulus
CACCCGTCTGTTTCTGTCTCTGTGGGTTCTGGATATGTCACAGAAATGGATTTAGACAATACATGGCCTTTCATGTCTGACTTCTCCTGGTACCTTTCTTTCTTTCTCTTTCTTTCTTTTTCATTTTTTAAGTGCACTTCAAAAACGTGAAAGAGTTTGAAGGAGACATATTTAAGGAAGAGTTTTACAAGCATCAGCAGAAGCCCGTATAAATGCCTTATGGTGGGACCATGACTGATTGTTTAAGGTATTGTAAGTTGACTTAAAAATAGTAAGTGAGTGTGACTGAAAAAGAGTAAGTGAGGAACAGGAAAGAAGGTTAGATTAGACTGGGCAGCAAGGCTTGGGGGAAGATTATATAGCTTTGAAGGCCATTCTAAGAGTTTTGACTTCTATTAGAGTAGAGCACAGAAACAAGAAGATCACTATGGTTAATGATATAATTAGACTGTCAGGTGGCAGGTAGAGCAAGGGCAGAAATACTAATTAGAAAGACATTATGCTAATAAAGCTAAGAGATGATAGTGGTTTGGACCAATATCTGCAAATGAAGAAAAGCGAATGCATTATGTATCTGTTTTTATAGGCAGAAGCATCAGGGTTTCCTGATGGTTTGAATACGAAGTGTGATAAATCAAAGATACTTTGAATTTTCTTGGCCTGAGCAACTAGAAGGATAAAGGATGTTGACATCAACTGAGACATTGATGGCTTTGTGGTGAGAGAAGAAAGTTAGTTTGGGTGATAAGATCAATAGTTCAGTTTTTAAAAGTATGGCATTGAGTTATTTATTAAAATGTAATATAGTGGTGTTGAGCATGCAGTTTGCAGCAGATGTGTAGATTACAGATATATATTTAGGAATGTTGGTAAATAAATGATATTTGAAGCCATTATAATAAATGAGCCATTAATATTTAGATGGACAAGAAAAAAGGACATATAACTGAACTTGAGGATTTCCATGAATCTAGAGACTTTCTAGAAATTTTCAGAGAAAAGTTAGAATAAGGAAGAGAACTAGTAAGGTGGGAGGAACCAATGGAGATATGTAATCCTAGAAGTAAAATAAACAGATAAATAATAAAAGGGAACCGTATCATGTGAACTACTTAAAAAATGAAAAAATGAAAAGGAGCATTAAATTTAGTAATGTGGAGAGCATGGTGAACTTGAAAGGAGCAATTTTAGTGAAATATTTGTTATATAATGGCAGATTTTTAAAACAAAGGAGACTACCACAGGGACTGGACTTACCCAATTGCCAGAAACAGAACACAAACTGCAAAATTTATGGGTCAAATGTTTTAAAGCCACTGATCATCACTCATTAAAGATTAGTGGTGATTTTTGAGTGATGGAAAACCAAGCAATAAGCTCTATTATTGTGAAAACATATGGCCTTGCAGAAGTTTCCAGGCTTTAGCTCAGAAAGGAGAATCCATGGGGGAGTTCAACATATTCCCAAGTTGTGGAGTTGGAGATGAATGTGAGGAGAAATTATGTCCCCTGAAATTTAAAGACCACTGTACCATAGAGGAAAGAGAAAGTACTCTAGATATTTGCAGAGACCACTCCCCTTAAGTATTCAGCACAGTACTAACAAGCAGAGGCATATGGGGAAACTATTGAAGATGTCACTTTAAAGAAATACAAGTAATACTACATTTACTCACACAGGGCTGAAAGCAATGCATGTTATCATCAGCCAGACTAGAAAACAAGTATAGAAAGCTAAATAAAATCAGGAAAATAATGCCTGAAAAAAAAAGTGAGTATCAACAACGAAATAGAAATTTCACTTTCAAATATGGACAGAACAAGCAGACAGAAGATCAATAAGGAAACAGAACTTAAACAATACTGTAGATCTGTTGAACCTCATAGACATCTATGGAATACCACACCTAATAGAGCAGAATATGTGTTCTTCTCAAGTGCACATAAAATATTCTCCAGAGTATACCGCATGTTAAAATAAACAAACAAAAAACAAAAAAGAGTATTAAAAAATTTTAAAAGATTGAACCATGCAAAGTACATTTGCCATCCATGATATAATGAAACTAGAAATCAATACTAGGGAAAAACAAAACAAAACAAAAAAAAATTAAAAATCCATGAATAATGAGAATTAAAACAAACTTGCAAACATCTAATGTATTAAATAAAATATTATAATGAAAATTAAAGTTAAAAATATCTTGAGATAAATGAAAGTAAGAACACATTACATCAAAATATATGGAATGCAGGAAAATCATATTAAGAGAGAAATCTATAGTGATAAACACTTATATTTAAAACAAGAAATAAAACAACAATTAAACTTTAATTTCAAGGAACTAGAAAAAGAAGAATAAACTAAATTCAAAGTTATCAGAAGAAAGGAAACAATAATTAGAACATAAATAAAATAGAGAATAGAAAAAAATTTGAATTTTTTGAAAAGATTAACAATGACAAATCCTTAAGTAGATTAGGAAAATAAAGAGTGCCTACATAGCTAAAATCAGAGATAAAAGAAGAGGCATTACAACCAATGCTACAGAAACAAAAAGAATTATGATATTACTGTGAATAATTATACATCAACAAATTGCACAACCTAGGAAAAATAGATAAATTTCTAGAAACATACAACCTACCAAACTAAATTATGAAAAAAATAAGAAATAAGGATAGACCTATACCAGTAAGGATATTGAATCAGTCATCCTAAATCTCCCCGAAAGAAGAAGCCCAGGACCACACAGCTTCACTGTAGAGTTCTATAAAACATTTAAATAAGAACAAACACCAATTCTTTTCATATTCTTCCAAAAAAATTGAAGAAGAGGGAATCACTTCCAAACTCCTTCTGTGACATCAGCATTACCCTGAAGCCAAAGCCAAAGACATTACAAGAAAACTATAGACTAATATTCCTGACAAATATTGATAAAAAATCCTCAACAAAACACTATACTAGGTAACTGAATTCAGCAGTACATTAAATGATTATTTAATGATAAAGTGGAATTTATTGCTGAAATACAAGAGTGATGAACAGAATGGAAAAAAAAATCACATGTGATTCCAATTGATGTGGTATTCGTTCATGATAAAAACATTCAATAAATTAAGAATAGAAGAAGACCACCTGAGCACAATAAATGTGAAAAGCTCAGGCTAACATCATACTCAACAGTGAAAGACTGAAAGCTTCTCCTCTAAGACCAAGAACACATCAAGGATAATTACTCTCACCATTTCTCTTCAATATAATGCTGGATGTCTCAGACAGAACACTTAGGGAAGAAAAAGAAATAGAAGGCATTCAGACCAAAAAATAAGTTAAATTGTAACTGTTTGTAGATGACATGAACTTTATGTAGAAAACCCTTAAGATTTCACACATTAAAAACTATTCAAATGTATACATAAAATCATCAAAGTTACAGGATACAATATTAATACAAGAAGTCTGTTGAACTCCTATACACCCATGGTGAGCAACTGTAAAGGAAAATTAAGAAAACAATCTCATTTAAAATCACATCAAAAGGAATAAAATACTTAGCAATAAACATAACGAAGGAGTTGAAAGATTTGTATACCAAAACTGCAAAATTAATGAAGACACAAATAAATTTTAAAATTTCATTTTTGTGGAAGAAAAATTAATAATCTCTAAATACCCATACTACCCAACATTACCCATAGATTCCATGCAATCCCTATCAAAATCCTAATGGAATTTTTTGCATAAACAGGAAAATGTCCTAAAATTCATATGGAATCTCAAAGAATTTAAAGTAGCCAAAACAACCTTCAAAAAAAGAAAAAAAAATTGGAGGCATTGTATTTCTTATTTCAAAACATATTTTAAAACTACAATAATGAAAAGAGTACGGTATTTGCCTTAAACAGTTTGGAGAGCTATAACAAATTGCCACAGACTAAGTAGGTTAAACAACATATATATCTCATAGTTCTCGAGGCTGGAATTTAAGAGCAGAGTACCACCATAGTTGAATTCTGTTCAAGACCGTCTTTCTGGTTTGCTGTTTGCCAACTTCTGATATCTTCATACATCAGAAAGAGAGTTAGGCAGTTTTCTGGGGTCTTTTTAATAAGGGAATAAATTCAATTCTTCAGTGTACCATCTTTATACTATCACACTGGTATGTGTGTATATATATATATGTATGTGTGTGTGTGTGTGTGTGTGTGTATACACACAAATATATATATATAATGTACAAGGAACCGAGAATAAGAAAAAAACAAGTAACTTTGAAGAAGAACCAAGTTGAAGGACTAACACCATCACTATTCTATTTTTATTCATACATATTATAAAGCTATAGCCATCAAGACACTAGGGTATTTTTTGTTTGTTTGTTTGTTTGTTTGTAGAAAGTGATTTATTTAAAGAGAGAGAGAAACAGGAGAAGGAGAGAGAAAGAAATAGCTAACTCTCACACTGATTGAGAGAATCCAGAAAGATGGAATCCAGGAGAGGAAAGTAGCTTCCACACTAAGAGGAAGGGAATAGAGAGACAGATGCAGTTAGGAGGGGAAGTCAGGCTTTCAAGAGAGAGTGTGGAAGGGGACTCTAGAGGGGAAATCCAGGATAGAAAAAAACAGCTTCCACGAAGGGAGCGTTCATGGAAGGAGACCAAAACATGGAGTCCCGACACTAGGGTATTGACATATGCAAATACATCTACAGAAAATAAGAAGACTCCATGATGAAAATGCCAAAAGCAATTGCCACAAAATCCAAAATTAACAAGTGGGATCTAATTAAACTAAATAGCTTCTGCACAACAAAAGAAACTGTCATCAGAGTGAATAGGAAACCTACAGAATGGGAGAAAAATTTTAGAAATCTAACCACCTAACAAAGGTTTAATATACAGAATTTACAAGGAACTTAAAAACACATTTAAAAGAAAAAAAAATCAAAAACAGGGCAAAGATATGAAGAGAAACTTCTCAACAGAAGACATTTACCTGGCCAACAAACATATGAAAAAAGCTCTACATCACTGATCATTACAGAAATGCAAATCAAAACCACAATGAGATACCACTTCATACCAGTCAGAATGATGATTATTAAAAAGCCGAGAAACAATAGATACTGGTGAGGCTGTGGAAAAAAAGGAACTCTTTTACACTGTTGATAGAAATACAAATTAGTACAACCATTGTGAAAGACAGTATTGCAGTTCCTTAAGGATCTAGAACCAGAAATAACATTTGACCCAGCAATCCTATTACTGGGTGGTATATACCCAAAGGAATATAAATCATTCTACTATAAAGACACATGCACCTATATGTTTATTACAGCACTATTTATAACAGCAAAGTCATGGAACTAACATAAATGTCCATCAATGATAGACTGGATAAAGAAAATGTGGAACATATATACCATGGAATACTATGTAGCCATAAAAAAGAATGAGATCATGTCCTTTGTGAGACCGGATGAAGCTGGAAACCATCAGCAGTAGCAAACTAACAGAGGAAGAGAAAACCAAACACTGCATGTTCTCACTCATAAGTGAGAGTTAAACAATGAGAACAAATGGACACAGCAGGGGGAACAACACACACCAGGGCCTGTGTGGGAGGGAGAGGTGAGGGGTGGGAACTTAGAGGACTGGTCAATTGGTGCAGCAAACCACCATGGCACATGTATACCTATGTAACAAACCTGCATGTTCTGTACATGTATCCTAGAACTTAAAGTAAAAGAAAAAGAAAAGAAAATTAAAAAAAAAAAGAAAAGAAAAAGAGTCCAGAATCACATCCATGTATGTAAGAGCAATTGATTTTTGACAAAATTACAAGGGCGAGTCTGTGAAACATAGTATTCTGGCAAACGGTGTTGAAATAATTTAATGTACATATGCAAACAAATCAACTTCAATCTATATGTCTCACCATATACAAAAATTTATTTAAAATACACCTAAAATTGAAAACTGAAACTTTAAAAGAAATTATAGAAGCAAATTATTATTACATTATTCATAGTTGACTTAGCTATAACACTACAAACATCATTCATATAGTAAAAAGTTCTAATTTGATTTCATCAGAATTGAAAACTTCTATTAAAGGAATGAACAGACAAGCCACAAAATAAGAAAAAATACTTGCAAATAATATCTGATCAGAGATTTGTATCCAGAACATATAATGAACTCTCAAATAGTTAAACAAAAACCACAATAAAAATGGCCAGAGTTTTGAATCAGTGCTTACCAAAAAGATATCCAGCTAGCAAGTAAATGCATAAAAAGGTGTTCATCATTAATTATTAGAGAAATGTGAATTAAACTCATGAGATGCCACTGTGTATCAATTAGAAAGAATAATATTTAACATAGTGATTAGACAAAATTTTGGCTAAAAAAAATACAGAAAATGAAATTCAGCAACTGGTGATGGTAATGTAAAATGTTAACAACTCATTTAAAATCACTTTGACAATTTCTTAAAATGTCAAATACTTTCTATATGTTTTAGCCATTCCATCATTACATATTTAGCCAACAGAAATGAAAATATGTTCTCATACAAATAATTGTTTACAAGTGTTAATGTTAGACTTATTTATGGTAAGAAAAAACTTGAAATAACCTATTTCCTTCATTTGGTGAACACATAAATATATTGTGATATTTCCATACACAGAATACTACTCAACACTAAAAATGAACAGACTATTTTTTCATGCCATGTTATACATAATTTCAAAATATTTATGCTGATAAAAGAATACTAAATTTTTATATATTTTGATTCCATTTACATAAAATTGTAGAAAATCTAAACTAATCCGTAGTTACAAGAACATGAGCAGTAATTGCCTAGGTTTGGGGCAGTGGAAGGGGTAGACATAGGAAGGGTAGGAGCAAGGAATTACCAAGAAGTATGAGGAAACTTTTAATGTCTTGAATATGTTCATTAACTTAATTGTGTTGATGGTTTTGTTATTTACACATATGTTAAATTTTACTTCCACACTTTAAATGTATGCAGTTTATTTTATTTCAATTATAACTCAATTAAAATAAAAGAATGAACAAGAATAGGAAAGAACAATTATATACATCTTTTTGAGAAATGTTGCTACGAGGAAGAGCAAATAAATGCTTCATTGTTGCTGGGGAAATGGTGGGAAAAGCAGGAACTGGTTAAGACAGGATAAATTTTACTTTTTAATCTAAAGTTGACAGAGTGGGAGCATCACAATCTTGGATAAGCACCACCATTTTAAAGTTCTCCTTGATTAAAAACCACCTAAATCCAACCCAATGGGCATCAGCCTAATGGCTAATGTCAGTGTGACCATAAACCACAAATGACATCTTCTACTAGAAACATTCCAACCCTAAGATAACAACCCTTTCCGACCAGAGACATGCCAGCCCGGAGATGACCTTCCCTCCTGCTGGAGGGATGTTAGTCCCAAGATAATCTCCCCTCCAGCCAGAAACATTTCAACTCCACAATAAACTTCTGCACACAGAAACAGTCCAAGCCTGTGATAAGCTCTCTCACTCTAAAACCCTTAAATACTCTTAGTCTGTGAGAGAGTTCTCCTAACTAAAATCAGCCAGAAGCCCCTCTCAGGTTTATTCTTCAAAATAAACCTGTCTTTGACTGTTGAGCAGCTATTTGTGTTTCTTTCCTCTTTGACTCTTACAGAAATGACTTCCACTTGGAGTGTGGAGTGTGGGAAAAAAGTGAAAATGTAGGCAAGCTATCAGTGGAACTTTATTGGAATAATATTCTTGATAGGGTAAGATGTGGATTCTGGAGCACAGATAACTAATTTTAGTCAGTAAGGTAATATATATGATTAGTTTGGCAGATTATAGAAAATTTCTTCTGATCACTTACTCACAGAATTCAAAAGCAAGATTATTGGAAAATAATAAGTATCAGGAAGAATTTTCTGGGGATTGAGAATTAAAAAATATGAAAAGCAAGTGTTGATGAATGGGAGAGTCAATGGTTTATAGAGACAATATGATTTCATGCAGGGTTTTGGGCTCACTTGACATTTGTTATGTTTATTTTTAAGAGATAGGAATTGTTAAGGTTTGACATTTTTTTCTCCAGCTATATTTTGCTGTATCGATGAAGTTTCAGTGTAGAGAAAATTTTGGATTTTATCAGTTGTGATTTTTCCATGTGATAACACAGGATGAGAGAGGGACAAATGAAGGCTAAGGGGAACAATGATATCCAAAAGTAAATAATTGATTATAGAATATAAGCTGTGCATCCAGAGAGCAAGAATCTCAAAGCGGTATACAACTGTGAAAAAAAAATTGTTCAGTCCAAATGGAATGAAGGTTCTAAAGTAGTTGAATTATTAGAGATACGATACAGAAGGGGGTTGGAAATGTAGGTTGTTGAATACAAGGGGGTGAGGTTACGAAGCTATTGTAACTATTTTTGTGTCTTGAATAAGTTATTTCACATATTTGGATACTTCTTCAATAAGTCCTCAGTTTTTCCTTACTCCCAGGCCCTTCCAATTCTTCTGCAAGTGACAAGTTAATCCACTTCAAATAGTGTTTTTAAATAACAAATATAGTTAAAACCTTTCTTAACTGTTTTCCTTATTTTTTCCAAAACTTACATTTAAATCACTTCCAAAGACATGATCATGGAAAAGTTGTCAGTTTGCTTATTTCCTAACTCAGTCATAATAATGTTGATTTTCATTTTGAACTAATAGATATAAATTTATTCAAGGACTGTATTTCCTGCAGGCTTTGCATAAATTTATATCTATTAGCTCAAAACAAAAATCAACATGCTTAACTTTTAAGAGTAATTCCTGACCACTGCATTGTCTCTTATTTTATTGACTTCTAAATCAGGACTTTGTTAGATCATATTTTTATATGATATTTGGTAAATACTCATCAAATGTTGTAAATGAGCATGCTCTTTTTTCCTCCTAAACTATATTGTTAATTCAAGTATATGTTTGATGCCTAAAAGAATCTAATTCTACTTCAGGTATGTAGAGAAATTTTACATACTTGCTTGATAAGTGGTAGCATAACTCTAGAAAAACTCTAGCAGCAGTATTGGCAAAGTATTGATTTCTAACTTTATAAGAATTTTTCTCTCTTTTGACTACATCCATGCTTCACTGTGATTTTGATTATGATTAATCATAAGATACATTATGAGGATGTCAACTTGTCAACTGACTAAACAGCTAAGCACAACAATTTCCTTTTTTAAATGTGGCCTGGAGAATTATTCATTAATAATAGGAATGGGAAGTGAGAAGGGCTCTCTCTCCCGCTATTGTTATTCTTTTTTTGGAATGTACAAATTCCTTTCATCTTTTACATTTTGTGCTAAATTCCAGCAGTCACTATTGGAAACAATAATACTTTCATGTAAGAGCAGACTGACACACTATTTTTTTACATGGAGAAGTTTGACCTTTCTTGTTATCATTGCTTCAATATTTATTTGTATGTAACTTGGAAAAAAATAGTGGTATGCATTTACACATTGTGTTAGAGTTCTCTAGAGGGACAGAACTAATAGGATATATGTATATATGAAAGAGATTTTTTTAAGGAGAATTGACTTACATGGTCACAAGGTAAAGTCCCTCAAAAGGCCGTCTATAAGTTGAGAAGCCAGGAAGCCAATAGTGGATCAGTACGAGTCCCGAAAACTCAAAAGTAGAGAAGTCAACAGTACAGCTTTCAGTCTGTGGCCAAAGGCCCAAGAGCCCCTGGCAAAACCACTAGAGTTAGGCCAAGAAACCGAAAGCTGAAGAACTCGGAGTCTCATATTTCTAGGCAGGAAGCATCCAGCACGGGAGTAAAATGAAGGCTGAAAGACTCAGCAAGTTCACTAATTCCACCTCCTGCCTGCTTTTCCTAGCCTCGCTGGCAGCCCACCTAGATTAAGGGTGAGTCTGCGTCCGGCAGTACACTGACTCAAATGTTAATCTCCCCTAGCAACACCCTAGAAGACACACCCAGAAACAATATTTTGCATGCTTCAATCCAATCAAGTTGACAGGTAATATATTAACCATCACACACATTTTTACGACTTATTCTGATGTTAATTTTTTTCTGTTGTTTAAGTTTTAGAGTGACTCATGATTCTATTTTTCTTACACTTTTATGCTTATTTACTACCCTGGACTGTCATTTTATCCATATATATATCTTTTCTTTTTTTTCCTTCCATTTTAGGAGCAATCTCTACTCTCATTCAAGACTCATGCCCTTAAGACATTGTCATTAACCTCAGGTATGAAACTTTGTCAAAAATGCTTTCTAGAGTGGAAACAACTTTCTCATTCCATTAGGAAATGTGCAACTGTGTTCTGAAGCTTTTATTTTAATCTTTATAGTTTATGTTTGGGGAGGCAGTGAATGCTCTTTTATTATAAAATTATAGATTTTCTCTCTAAGGAACTCAACTTTGGCTGCTGCACATGTACTTAGGTTGATAGTTATCTACACCAGACAGATTGCATTTATGACAATACAATAAGAAGGTTATAAAAGCTTCAATTGGTGAGGGTTTTTTTCAGAAGTTTTTAGGCATAGACATTATACAATTCTATCTCATCTTACTATTACGTTTCTCTATTATGACCATGTTATTTTTATTTACTAGTAGGAACTATAATGTTGCCCTTTTATCCTCATAAATTGACTTATTAAAAAGGTTTAGTTAGTCCTTCATGACAAGTCAAATATTTTATCAAAATATAGAGTTGCTCCTATTCTGTGTTTATTCTAAATTATTAGAATAATTTGAGATATTGCTTCAAAGATAAGAAATTAAAAATACTTGAATTCTATGTAAACAAAATTGGTAGGATGAGATATAAAATGAAATGAAAATTCAGTGAATTGGCATGAATTAAGAAGCTGGAAGTATGAACATAAATATATATGTGTCATGTTGACAAACTTATATAATGTTAATTAAAACCTCTGTTCTTCAAAAAGTCTATATTATTTAAGAATTTATTGGTGGGGCCTTTCAGCTAATAAAGTCTCTGTATTTATTTAATTTAAGTGAAAGGAACTTTACGCAATCAACACTAAAATGTGTTTCCTGAATTAAACAAAATACTAGCTAATGAAAACTAATAGCATTTATTGAACATTTATAGCAAGCTTTTAGCTCTCACAGCAATCCAACAATATTAGGAAATCCTCAAGGTAAGATGAAATCTGAGTTTGACTAACCCAATAGCCTTCTGCTTACTCTAGTGTGCTAGCTTTATATAAAATACTCTTTTAGCAGTCTGCATCAAAGTCCTCAGGGAATTTATGTTAAAAATCCACACTCCTCAACTTAACACAACCATCTGAATCACAATCTCTGTATAGGGCACAAGTGTTAATAAGCTTCATGGGTAGTTTTTATATACACAAAGTTTAAATGTCACTGTAGCATCCCACACTTCTGCAATATTACCTGATTTTATGCCCCAAAATGAGTCCTCAATTCTTGATTGGTGCCAAAGATCTTAAAAAATTAGATTGTTAACATGATCTATTTTTAAGCTGAGTATCTTGGTCCTGCCAAAATCAATGGAAGAATTGGAAAACTGAATAGAGAAACACAGAGTCTCCCTAGAGAAGCTCAGAGAGTGCATTATAAAAAATATATCAGCCTGTTCAAGGTAGACTGTTCTAGTGTACTGATACACAAGATTCTCTTGTTAGGCATCACATTCAGTTACTAAAGTAGTTTCAATGGAATCATCCATAAACCAATGATGATATCTATTGGAGAGAAAACACAATATGCAAGTGCCACCAATCTATCTAGGCATTAAGTCCATGTTTAATAACAATACTCTCTGTCAATCTTGTGTGAGTCTAGCTAAAGTCCACTGCCATAAACGTGTCCTAAGAGCACAGACAAAATCATTGTAAACTAAATGTGAATTTGAGAAAAGTAAGAGGAATAAAACAGTGAGGTCACTTTACCCTTCTTGAGCATAAATAAGTATGTTGTTATCCAGATGTTAAAACAATAAGCAAAATCCAAGAAGATGAAAGAATGATGTGGTACTTATAGTCTATTTGTATACAGAGACAACAAGATTTTAGAATAAAAGCTTTCAAAAGCATAGTAAAAGCAAGGTAGTAGGATTTTTCTTAATGGATAAAATTGAATTGCATGTTTATTATGTAATTTATTCAATATATCTGAATACATTTAAATAATAAAAATTTTTCTGAATGTAGAAGTTTTTTCACAAGAGGTAGTAACTTGTTTCAGCAGATACGAAAAGAATTATTAAATAAAGACCAAAGGAGCTTTATGCAAGACAATGTAAAATTTTATATTTTTCCATATATTTTTAGAATCTTATGGTACAAAAATACAAGTCTGGATTATTGAAAGATCATATCATTATTTTTCAATGCTTAAAAATTATTTTCTTTATCTGTTACATTGTAAAGGCTAGGTTAGGTGATGAAAATAGTTTGATCTCAGATTAAGTGACACAGACAAAATGCTGATGTTTTATATATGCACATCAGATTGAGGAAACAATAATGCAGGTAATATCACATCTTATTTATAGTTGTAAACTCAATTATCATCACTAGATGGTTTTTAATCACAGTTATCTGTGTTGTGTGGGTGCCACAGAATCCAAGAGTGAAAAATGCAATAATAATATTTTTATTAGAATAGAAAAATGTCTTCATCCTAGTCTACTTTGGTCCAATTACATATGTCTGAATATTTCTTTAATGATTGACTGTGGCTATTAAGTCTAGACTCTACAATTTAAATAGTCAGAATTAGGTGGGTAGAATTATTAAACTATATATAATTTTTCAGGTCCTAATTATAAACCCCTAACTCTCTTAATTGATATACATAAAGTCATGACTATCATGATTTACTCAAATCTATTCTGCTATAACTTTGTACTATTTCTACTGCAAAATTATACTCCAGATCAACTAACTGGATCCTTGTGGTCAAACTTCTACTTACACAATATTTATGGTAAGACTGTCTAGATGTCTACCGGGGTGCTCCCTTTCAAATTTTAGCCAATATAACTTTTTCTCCCTCTGTCTCTAAAATGAAGATTGAACCAACATTTTTGCCATTAAAGTAAAGCTTACTGATGATTTTCTGTACTGAGTACTGCTCATCTACCTGAAACTTCTCCTCTTGCCTTTGACTCAGACTTTCAGTAATAGGCTGCTCTGCTTTAGGGAACTGTTGATACAGTTTGGCTCTGTGTCCCCACCCAAATCTCAAGTTGAATTGCAATCCCCACGTGTGGCTGAAGGAGGGGCCTGGTGGAAAGTGCTTGACTCCTGCCAGCAGACTTCCCCCTTGCTGTTATTGTGATTAAGTTCTCATAAAATCTGTTAGCTTAAGCATGTAGCATTATTCCCTTCACTCTCTCTTCCTTCTGCTCCAGTCATGTAGGACATATGGGCCTCCCCTATGCCTTTGCCATGATTTTAAGTTTCCTGAGGCCTCCCCAGGCCATGGTTCCTCTACAGCCTGCAGAAACTTGAGCCAATTAAGCCTCTTTTTAAAATAAATTACCCAGGCTCAGGTAATTTTTTATAGCAGTGTGAGAACAGAACAATACAATTGCCTTCTACCCAAGTCCCAGTAATTGCTGGTATTGATTTTTTCCTCTATGAAGCGTGTTCTGAATTTTAATGTACTATTTGTTTAATATTCATGATAGGAAAAGCCCTATATTATTAATAGACTGAAACTCATAATAATCATTGCTATTAGAAGCCACAACTCATAGTAATAAATATTGATTCCCACTTTATGGCAGCATCACGGTTCCAGAGGAACAATTATTTTGAGACAGAAAAAGGTTTGGTTAAATTTATTGATTTAAAATAAAAATCTCTATATAAAGCCAAAATTTCATTCTCAAAATCATTAACCAATCCTTGCAATAGTGACTGTATCCTTTTATCATTAATATTCATTCAGTCATGGGATAATAAACATTTGTTTCTATTGACCATGCACACAAAGCAAAATAGTTCATTTCTTCTTTTTCATTTTCTTTTCCAAAATTTGGTGATAACTGACAAATATACACAGGGTAATACCACTTAAAATCTTCCTAAACAGTCATGGGTGAAAAATCTTGGATATCATTTTTCAAATAAGAGATTTTTCTTTTTAACTGCATCGTTTTAAGGCCTTTTCATCAGTGCTTTTAGCAAAATACTTGACTGCAATTTTGTATATATGAATATAGAGTCAGCATTTATTTGACTCCATTTTGACCTGCACATTTGTTGGAAACACCCTTGATATGGACCTGTCAAACTAATGAGTTTAATTTAATAAATCTACACAAAAAGGAAAAAACAACCGCTAAGTATATACCCAAAATAAAAACTTCAGAATCAGCTAGTGTAGGGCACAACAGCTGTAACTAGATTACTTTAGGCTTGTAACTAATTGTGCTGTTCTCATTAGTAAACTCAGAATAATAACAATCAGAATTGTTATGTGGATTAAAGATAATAATGAAAAATTATTTTAAAGTGAGTTAGTAAATTTTCTGTCACATTTAGTGAGCTATTCAAAGTCATATCCTTGCAATTAGCTTCAAAATTGTGAACATGACTTTTTCTCAAGCACTAATATATATTTAAATATTATTTTGTAAGAATTTATTTGGTCAAGAATTAGTATTTGCCAGTATCAGCTTGTTTGTTTTCACCTACCAATGCTTTAATCTGATCCCTTCCTTACTAACCAAATTCTTCACTGTGGCCTGATCTGATACTTTAAGATTTAATTCAGACTTAAGCCTAACTCATGCTCATGCTACTTGGTTAGTTTTCTCTCTATATATATCTCTCAAGATTTCCAAATTATTTACTCATCCTATTATCTGGTATATTTATCTAATTGTCATAAATTTTAAATCCAGTATGCTCATATACTTTTTTATGTTAAAATAAATTTCATGTTCTACATTTAAGAAACGTATGTATGTATAACATATGTCTCATATATCTATATATCTATATCTGAATTTCTATTACCATATTAGTCAGGATGCCTATTTGAAAGGTACTAAAGGGAATTCTGAAATAAATAGGACAGAAATGTATTAAAAGGTAATATAGATAACCTTCCAGGTTCTGCTCAGGATGTACTGTGTTGATAGAGTGTCAATCTCAACCTGAAACAAGCAAATAAATCAACGAAAATTCAGGCCATTAGAAAATGCACATTTAAAAAAATTCTGTAGATTTTGTGATCACAAGCTAACCAACTGATCTATAAAATAAAGAGACGCAAGGAGACATAAGCACTGGCTCATTAAGACAAGATGCAACCAGCCTCTAGTAAGAAGGATTCGCAAAGGTTTGAATAGAGTGATTAGTGAATTGGTGAGGGCAGTTAAATGTGCAATGGTGAAAGACAGTGAAGCCTCTGGGAGACACAGATATAGGAGGAATTCACAACCTCTTCCAGAATGTTTCTTCATGTACCTCATTAGGAGTTTATAGAAAATATTAGAGAAGTTCTGAGAAAAAGTCCTTCATGACATGGAGTTGAGGAAGGGGAAACGTCAATCTTTTGCAGTAAGAACATGAAGCAATACTGTTAAAGATACACTCTGGCCATAAGGAATAAAACTAGAAATCAATAACAAAAAGATACCTGGAAGTGCCCTGAATATTTAAAAATTAAACAGTTCACTTCTAAAATATTTTTGGGTCAAAAGGTAACCCTTGAAATAAATCAATAATCATATCAAACAGACCAAAAATAAAACAACATATTAACATTTGTGGGATGGAAACAAAGTAGTGGTTAGACAGAAATGGACAGAATTATAAATCAGAAACACTAGATTCAAGTTGGTATATTTGTTTCTCAAGGCAGTAAGGTTTGGCTATTTTATATTATTTATTATTTAGTTAGTTAGTTAGTTCTTGCGACAGAGTCTCACCCTGCTGCCCAGGCTGGAGTGCAGTGGCATGATCTCGGCTCACTGCAAACTCTGCCTTCCAGGTTCAAGAGATTCTCCTGCCTCAGCCTCCAGAGTAGCTGAGATTACAGGAATCCACCACCACACCTGGCTAATTTTTGTATTTTTAGTAGAGATGGAGTTTCACCATGTTGTTCAGGCTGATCTCAAACTCCTAATCTGTCTTCCTTGGCTTCCCAATGTGCTAAAATTACAGGCGTGATCAACTGCACCAAGTCAGGTTTAGCTATTTTAAAATTCCTTTACATGTATAACAAATGAGTAAATATAAATAGTGAAATGTAAATAGTGAAAATTAGGTTATTCACTCAGAAAATTAAGTTACAAATAAGCAAACAAAGAATGCTAGAACAAAGTCTATACTACTGGATTGAAAAAGGTATCAGTGTGTATTCATTCTTTACACATATATGTATCAACATGTGCTATGTATCTATTTATGTAAATGTATAAATGCTCTGCATAATCATTGTATATCCTTATATATCTATACACTAAAATATCTGATACACACACACACACACACACACATGCACACATATATATTCTAGGAGAAATTGGAATTAGTGAACTTTTGGTAGAAATTAGTATATTTAGCACCCAGATCTTGGTTTATAAATATCATTTTTTAATAAAAGGAAGGAAGAACTTCTTGTGAAATTGGCTAATTTTAGGCTTGAGACAACAAAGATACCTGATGTACCTAAAGCATCTTACAATGCCAGAAAGTAAGGAAGTGCTCAATGAAAAAACACAGTGGCATGTAAAAGGACAAGGGGCCGGCTAGAAAGACCTTCCAATGATCAAAGCTATAATAATTTGAGTAATAAAATAAATAATAACACTTTTGGATTATAATTCAGAAAGTAAAATAAATATGCATGATTCCACATTGCTATAAGTAAATGATTAAACATATAAATAAATGAGGAATAAATGACAACTCTGAAAACTTCCAATTAACAAATGTAGAAGAAATGAGGGGGTAAAAAATCACCATTAGTACATTGCAGTAAGAATGGCTGCAGGCAAGATTCACAGATGAAATTAAACCTAAATAACATACGTGAATAAATATTTAACAGGAAAAAGACTATTTACAGAGGCCTAAATGTTTATTAATTGCAAATAGTAAATTGTAGTTTTATTTTGAAAGAAACTAGCAAACATTACCCTAACCACGTGATTAAGAATTATATCACCAATTTCAGTCAGGTTAATGTTATAGATCCTCTGATATAGAGTAATAAAAAGAACACTTCACTTCTATGGTATTCTTCTAAAATAACCAATTATCTCAACCTAATTATAAGAAAATCTCAGAATACAATGCAAACTGAGGGAAATTCTCCAAAATACATGGCCAGTACACAACATCATTGTCAAGGTCTTGAAAGACAAAAGAATTTCCACAGATTAAAAAAGAGTAAAGAGACTTAACAAAGTAAATGTATGCAAAAACTGGGGTAATCTGAATAAAATCTGTAATTTAATAGTTTTATAACAATGCTGATTTCTTAATCTTGATCATTTTTCTATGGTTATGTAAGATGTTAACGTCAGGAGAAACCAGGAGAAACATATGAGAAAAATCTTTGTTCTTTCTTTGTAAATCTTCTGTAAGTCTAAAATTATTTTAAAACAGAAAGTTAAAATACATATATGCTGGACACAGAGAAGGAAGGAACAATTGCCCAAGACCATGTCTAACTGTTGCTTTGATAACATTAGTCTTAGCAGTCTACCATCACTGAAAAGACACTTCTTCCCCTAGTGTGTACATTCATTAGCACTTAGCCCTTAATTTAAAATATAAAAGGGGTGCTTTGGTACTTTTTGTTGGGAAAAAACTTAAGTTGCATATTTTTTTTGCCATTAGAAAAAAGAAAGCCAAAAGAACTGTGAATTGTATTGTATTTTCAGTTTTTTTTTTTTTTTTTTTTTTTTTTCTGTTGTTGTTGTTGTTTTTGGATAGAGTTTTACTCTTGTTGCCAGGCTGGAGTGCAATGGCAGGATCTGGGTTCACTGCAACCTCCAGCTCTCAGGTTCAAGCAATTCTCCTGCCTCAGCCTCCAGAGTAGTTGGGATTACAGGTGTGCACCACAACGCCCAGCTAATTTTTGCATAATTAGTAGAGACAGGGTTTTACTATGTTGGCCAAGTTGGTCTCCAACTCCTGACCGCAGGTGATCCACCGGCCTTGGCCTCCCAAAGTGCTGGAATTACAGACGTAAGCCACCACTCCCAGCCTATTTTCAGTATTTTTAAGGTGGTTTTTCCTCTCCTATAAAACTCATAAAATAGAAAAATGTAGAGGTGGTTTCAATTTTGGGTTATTGATTCAAATGACAAATGTCTGTTGCAAAGATCTATCTAAAACTATCTTACAGAAAACAAATTCTCAAAGCAAACAACCTGTAATTTTGTGAGGTCCATGATTTTCCCTTCACTTCCAATACCTTATTAGGGTTTTTCATTCTGTAGGAAATGTGGCAAACACTGATGGGATCTTAAGAGAATTCCTTGAATTCCTTGAATATCTCATTGTGAGTATCAAATAAGTTTCTTTGGCTACTAAAGGAAACATATTACAGTCTTTTTTCTGTACATTGTTCTAGGTGTTTTCTTATGTGGCTAACTCTAGAAAAAGTTCAGTTTAGGAAACTTTTGATAAATCACTTCCCTTTATATGAAAGGGAGAGAACTAACTAAGAGTTCCCTATAGGTGGTTGCTATAGCATGTAAGAGAATGGAATCAAGACCTCTGACAATAGGAAAAAAATAAAAAGAAGCAAAAACAGAACAACAACAACAAAACATACGCATGTAAATAGATTTAATATCATAAGAATGACAACAGAAACCTTAAAAATTTAAAACAAAGTTTTTATAATAAAAGTATTAGACAATACCAAGAACTCTTTGTGATTTGAAGTTCAAATGAAGAAAATATCACACACCTCAGAGAAAAACAAAAAGTACAATGGGAAACAGAAACCAATATCATCATTCAATTTATAAGACATATGGAAAATTGTAGTACATAATAAATAATAAATGTAGGAGAAATGATAACATAAATGAAGAGACCTAAAATGCAAATTATTATTGATTTTGAAGAAAATTATTTACAAAGATGATATGTTTGTAATTTAAAAAATAACCGCTGGGCACAGTGGCTCACACCTTTATTCCCAGAACTTTGGGAGCTCAAGGTGGGCAGATCATGAAGTCAGAAATTCGAGACTAGCTTGGCCAATTTGGTGAATCCCCCATCTCTACTAAAAATACAGAAATTATCTGGACATGGTGGCGTATGCCTGTAATCTCAGCTTCTTGGGAGGCTGAGGCAGGAGAATCGTTTGAACCCTGGAGGTGGAGGTTGCAGTGAGCCGAGATGGCACCACTATACTCCAGCATGGGAGACAGACTGAGACTCCATCTAAAGAAAAAACAAAAACAAAAAAAAAGCTATAACGCTAAGTCAAAATTTTTCTTAGGTTTAGATGAAAGGTACTTACTATATTTGTGGCAATATTAAAAAGTAACAGATGTATAGTACTAAAATTCTTGAATTTCAAGAATTAATAAAAATAATCATATATATTTATGGAGGAAAGAGATTACGTATAAATGAAAAAAAGATCTCATAATGGGAGTTACATGCCAGTGGAAATAACTGACATTTGAGACAAGGGAAAACTGTACCATTAGCATGTGTTTAAAAAGAGAAAAACTTTTCTTCTCTTTTTATGGATTTTTCTCTTTCTATAGATTTTTCTATATCTACTGAGATATATATATATATATATACACATACATATATCTGTCAGAAGTTAAATAATAGTTATATACACGTATAAATAGGAGTTGTAGTTGTGAAGATAATATACACACACATATATATGTGTATATATGTATATAAGAGGTTAAAGAATAGTAATAGTACTGTGATTAAAACAAAAGAATATTTTTATTTCAATACCACTTTGGGTCAGAGACATGATGACAAATCATAAATAATTTATTTGTTTTAATCATACATTCTGGGGTTCGATATGTACTAGAAGCTAGTCTGATTGAATCACAAAAGAATTTAAAATATATACTTTTTAGAGATGAGGATATGTGAGTCACTCTTTTCATAACTAAAAGGAGAGAAAGCAGGGATTCGGGGACTTATGTGCAGTTGCTGAGAATATGATTCTTTAGGCTGTGTAATAAAACAGAAATACTCTACTTAAGCCAGTGAAGTTATGAACATAAAGATAATGATATAACAGTGTTAATGTAATTTCTGTCCCCTCTGGCAATGCTGTTGATTCATGATTGTTTGTAAAATCATAAACAGGTATACTGAACTGGAAAAATCCATTATTTTTACATGTACAAAGTAAAAATGAGGCCTAGAATAAGTGTCTTAAAGTCATGTTTGTAAAAAATAAGGCGTAATAAAACCACAGCTTTTTAATGATATCTTTTAGTGGAACTTTTTTCTACTTTTATATTTTTGTCTACTGTGAAGGGTTTATTGATGTTCTGTTTGAGGTTATAACTCAATTCAACCGAAGAAGGTCAGGTTCTCTGTTCAATTTCTGTACACTAATTAGTTAATGAGTTTCATTTGAATTGTTAGAAGCTCTCTTTATAAGTACAATGTTTGAAGAGACCGGAGGCTAAATTCTCTCATTAGACACCCATCTGTAACTATCACTAATTTCAATGGAAGTTTCTACATAAATAGCCTGGGGTAGAATTTAGGTCTAGAAAACAAGATCCGGGAAAAGTCAGTAAATGTTATATTTTTCTAATTCATTACTTTTGTAATTAATGTAACAATATCTACTTACAACATGTCTGTTTCAAAATGTTAATTGATTATTACAAAATAAAATTATCTTACATTTTTTGTTCTTGGATCATTCTCCTATGTTTTAGAGATAAACGTTACCTAAAGTGAATTGAAGAGTGAAAAAGAAAATGTTAATGTACTTAATGGTTTCAAAATTGTGGTAATAAAGTCTTTCTTGTGATACACTGAAAGCAATTTCACACACATTGACTCCGATTCAGGATATGACGAGTACCTTTCTCTATAAAGTGTTAAGCCATATAAGGGATTGAAATCCACTTGTTCAGATCCCTGGGGCACATCACTGACCTAACTGATAATTAAAGATTGACTAGGATTTAGCTGAAAACCATAACTAATGTTAAGAAAATCAGAGGACTGCTGCTGCATTTTGCTTCTGTCATATGTACAATTAGCATTTTTCTCTATAATATTTTTAAGTGGAATTGTGACATGTATTATTCTTTGATCATTCCATTGTTCATATTTTTTATGTTGTTTTACCTAAGATATATTGAAGGGTACAAGGATAAGAAATTAAGAAAAAGTAAAGTAAACATGGTGAAGCTGTTACATTTCAGTATGGTATGTGCCCTTACACCACAATTTGGATAGCATAATTCAATTATCGTTTTCCTTACATTTTTATTAAGAAACATAAAATTATGCTGGCGGTATGATTACTTTGCTTTAGAAACAGTGATATTAGGTAGGAATATTCGGATGCTTTTCCAAATATGGGAGCCAATCCTTATCTTTTTACAATATATTTTAAGCCAAATTGAAGTGGGAAAAGTTTCTTTATCCTCCTCGCAGGGCTTGTGAAAGGGATGTGCCTCGCTTCTTCCTACCCTGCTACTGAAACCCCTAGGGGGAGCATGCAGAAGGGCAGGTCGTGGGGGCTCCCACCCCGCAGTAGCCTTTAGGGTTGAGTGTTTACAGCTTCAGAAGCCCCCGTGGGCATGTGTTACAGTAGGCTCTTTAAGTTTCGCTGTCTGTCGGCGGCTGGCATTAATCAGCTCAGTTAGACCTTGTGCCTTATCCGAAGGACAGGGGGCTTTCTGTATCCGGGGTTCTTGGCATGGTGTACGAGAAAAAACAGATCGCATGTGGGCTTGGAGGACCGGTCCAAGGTTTTATTGAGTGGAGGTGGCTCTCAGTGAGGTGGATGGGGAGGCCAGAATGGGGATGGAGCGGGAAGGTGGTCTTTCCCTGGAGTCCGGCCGCCCATCAGGACTCTCCTCCAGCTGAATCCCCTTTGGCACCTGCGTTGTACCGCTGGCTGTGGATGGCCTGCCTTCTGCCGCTGGGCTCTTCTGCTGGTGAGTTCCTCTAGACATCCAGTCGCTTGTGTGTGTATCTGCTTAAGGTCTTCTGTTTAGATGGGCAGAGGATGGGGGCGGGGGGTGTCGGGCTAGATGGCAACTTTTTGGGTGTGAAAACGGAAATGCGTGTCCTCACTTAGGTCTGTGGGCACAGGCCAGAGGGTGGAGTCCTCGCCAGACACCCCTCCCTTCTCTACCCAGCACTTCCATACCCCGCTCCCATATCAAAATGTTCTTCATAGTAGTTCAAATAAAAATATGTTTGTAATTTTAGCATTTCATAGAAATTTTAAAAAGTTATATTTTAAAAAATTGTGTATATTTTATTTCTTCAAGCTTTCTTGAGGCATGATTGATAGATAAATTGACTTCTTAGTTTGATGTAGTCTCTCTCGTTTATTTTTGCTTCTGTTTTCTATGCGTTTGGTCTCAATAAAAAAGTATGCATATGTGATGCTTTGATATACATAGATATTGTGAAATTAATACCACAACCAAGCAATTTAGCACATCCATCACCTCACATAGTTGCCACATTTTTTATTTTGGGTGGCAAGAACATTTAAGAGCTACTTTACTAGCAAATTTCAAGTGTGCAATATAGTTTTAACTTTAGTCCACATGCTGTACATTAGATCCTCAGAACTTATTCATAGTATCACTAAAAGTTTGTACCCTTTGACCAACATCTCTCCATTTCTTTACACCTTCTGACTTCTGGTAAACACTGTTCTACTCTGTTTTTATGAGTTTGACTTTTTGAGATTCCACACGTAAGTATTATGGTGTGGTATCTGTCATTCTGTCCCACTTCACTTACCATAATGCCCTCAAAATTCATTTGTGCTTTCTTAAAATGGCAGGATCTCTTTCTTCCTTCAGTCTGAATAATATTTTATTGAATGCATATGCCACATTTTCTTTATCCATTCATCTCTCATCAGGTACCTACGTTGTCTTCGTGTCTTGGCTGTTTTGAATAGTGCTGCAGTGGGAATGCAACTATCTCTTGACATACTCATATGATTTTCTTTGGATATATTCCTAGAAGTAGGATTGTTGGATCATGTGGTAGTTCCATTTTTGATTTTTTTGAGGAACTTTCATGTTGTTTTCCATAATGGCTGTACCAGGTTACATTCCCACCAACAGTGTGAGGGACAGTGTTAAGGAAAAAAACTTCTCTTCCTGGGTCCACAAGGGGCGTGGTTTCAAAGGCAAGAGTTTCCCAGAGCCACGCCTCCATCCACGCCAGCTGGGAACTTAAAGTTCTTTGTCTAGATTTCCCACAGAGGGCTGGGTAGAGGAATCCAGGTGAGCTGCTTTGTCCAGAAAACCCCGCAGAAGGCGCTGGGAGGAGGGGGCTCTGTTGTGGACCGAGCAGCCAATCCCGTATCAGAGTCAAAGATCAATCACTCCAGAGGAAGTCTGAAAGAACTCCTCTCATTGGATGAGAAAATGAATGAGGCGGGAATAACTTCAGGGCTAAAACTCCTCTTCTCCTTACTTATGAGGATATCCCCTCCAGATTCCCCTCCAACAGTATGGGAGCTATCTTTCTCTGTCTTTTTCTCTCTCTGCCTAATAAATCGCTCTCTGCAAAAGTCTTCGGGTCCACAATATTTATTCCAACAGTAGGCTCACTGCACCTCCAGGGCCCCTTTCCCCATTCTTCTGGGTAAGAGAGGCCAAGGATCTCAGATTGGGGAATTGAGAGTGTCTTCGTGATACCCGTGCTCCCTCCCCTGGCTACAAGTGCGTAAATGTTCCCTTTATTTCACATTCTTGCCAAAAGTTGTTGTCTCCGCCCGGTGATGAAGTTTTTCTGTTTCTTAGTTTTCCTTTGGCGGACGCCCCTTCTCCACAGAGCGGACCTTCCCGGGTTCGCTGTGCTTGCTGTGAGACTGTCAGTCTGCAGCGCTTCCAATTGCTGTTTTCCTTGTGGGGATGGGACCAGCCGAGCCCGTCCGTCCCGTACACTCCGCACCGGGAAGCGCCGTGCTGGGGCGCCAGCAAAACAGCCTCGCCGGCCAAACGAGTCGTGCTGGCGACCCGTGTGGCTCCTCTGCCGGGAATCTCCCGGTCTGTGGGCTACAAAAATTCGTCGGAAAGTGCGGCGTCCACTCGTTCTCTGCGCTTTCACTGGGAGCTACATTCCTGAGCTG
>CAUYQU010046770.1:0-80374 GCA_963574635.1 Cheracebus regulus
TGAGTTAGTTTTACTCCCTTTTTAGTGGTTTTACTCCCTTTTTAGTGGTATTACTCCTGAGGTTGTATTGAGAGCAGAATGTAAAATGGCAAGTGTGGAAAGCTGGTTCAACATACGCAAGTCTATAAACATAATTCACCACATAAACAGAACCAAAGACAAACACACATGATCATCTCAATAGATGGAGAGAAGACTTTTGACAAAATTTAACAGCCATTTTGCTAAAAACTCTCAAGAAACTAGGTATCAAAGGAATGTATCTCAAAACAATAAAAGCTATTTAAGACAAACTCATAGCCAATATCATACTGAATGGGCAAAAACTGGAAGCATTCCCTTTGAAATCTGGCACTATACAAGGATGCCCTCTCTCACCACTCCTATTCAATATAGTATTAGAAGTTCTAGCCAGAGCAATCAAGCAAGAAAAAGAAACAAAGGGTATTCAAATAGGAAAGGAGGATGTCAAATTGTCTATATTTGCAGACGACATGATTGTATATTTAGAAGATGCATGGTCTCAGCCCAAAATCTCCTGAAACTGATAGGCAACTTCAGCAAAGTCTCAGGATACAAAATCAATGGGCAGAAATCACAGGCATTCCTATACACCAATAACGGACTTAAAGAGAGCCAAATCAAGAATGAACTGCTGTTCACAATTGCTACAAAGAGAATAAAATACCTAGGAATACAACTAACAAAGGATGTAAAGGACCTCTTCAAGGAGAACTACAAACCACTGCTCAAGGAAATAAGAGAGGACACAAACAGATGGAGAAACATTCCATGTTCACGGTTAGGAAGAATCAGTATTGTGAAAATGGCCAAACTGCCCAAAGTAATTTACAGATTCAATGCTATCCCCATCAAGCTACCAATGACCTTCTTCATAGAACTGGAAATAAACATCTTAAACTTCATATGAAACCTAAAGAGAGCCTGCATAGCCAAGTCAATTCTAAGCAAAAAGAACAAAGCTGGAGGCATCACACTACTGGACTTCAAACTATACTACAAGGCTACAGTAATCAAAAAAGCATGGTACTGGTACCAAAGCAGAGATATAGACCAATGGAACAGAACAGAGGCCTCGGAGGCAACACAGCATATCTACAACCATCCGATCTTTGACAAACCTGACAAAAACAAATAATGGGGAAAGGAGTCCCTGTTTAATAAATGGTGTTGGGAAAACTGGCTAGCCATGTGCAGACAACAGAAACTGGACCCCTTCCTGACACCTTACACTAAAATTAACTCCAGATGGATTAAAGACTTAAACATAAGACCGAGCACCATAAAAACCCTAGAAGAAAACCTAAGCAAAACCATTCAGGACATAGGCATAGGCAAGGACTTCTTGACTAAAGCACCAAAGCATTGACAACAAAAGCCAAAATAGACAAATGGGATCTAATTAAACTCCAGAGCTTCTGCACAGCAAAAGAAACAATCATTAGAGTGAATCAGCAACCAACAGAATCAGATAAAATTTTTGTAATCTACTCATCTGACAAAGGGCTAATATTCAGAATCTACAAAGAACTAAAACAGAATTATAAGAAAAAAACAAACAAACCCATTCAGAAGTGGTGAAGGATATGAACACTTTTCAAAAGAAGACATATATGAGGCCAAGAAACATATGAAAAAATGCTCATCATCACTGATGATTAGAGAAATGCAAATCAAAACCATATTAAGATACCATCTCATGCCAGTTAGAATGGCGATCATTAAAAAATCTGGAGACAACAGATGCTGGAGAGGATGTGGAGAAATAGGAACACTTTTACATTGTTGGTGGGAGTATAAATTAGTTCAACCATTGTGGAAGACAGTGCGGCAATTCCTCAAGGACCTAGAAATTGCAATTCCCTTTGACCCAGCAATCCCATTACTGGGTATATATCCAAAGGATTATAAATCGTTCTATTATAAAGACACATGCATACATATGTTCATTGTGGCACTGTTTATAATAGCAAAGACCTGGAACCAACCCAAATGCCCATTGATAATAGACTGGACAAAGAAAATGTGGACATATACACCATGGAATACTATGCTGCCATAAAAAAGGATGAGTTCATGTCCTTTGTAGGGACATGGGTGAATCTGGAAACCATCATTCTCAGCAAACTGACACAAGAACAGAAAATCAAACACTGCATGTTCTCATTCATTGGTGGGTGTTGACCAATGAGAACACATGGACACAGGGAGGGGAGCATCACACACTGGGGTCTGCTGGGGAGGACTAGGTGAGGGACAGCTGTGGGTAGGGAGCTGGAGAGGGATAACATGGGGAGAAATGCCAGATATAGGTGACGGGGATGGAGGCAGCAAACCACATTGCCATGTATGTACCTATGCAACAATCCTGCATGTACTGCACATGTACCCCAGAACCTAAAGTGCAATTATGTATATACATATATATGAATATAGTAACAAAGTTCAACACTTGTTCATTGTAAAAACTCTTGGCAAACTAACTGCTGTGGTGTAAATGTATAAACTCTAAAATTCATGTTGAAACCTAATCTCTATTTGGAGGTACTAAAATTTGGGATCTTTTGGGATGTGATTAGATCATTAGGGCTGTGCCCTCATGAATGGATTAGTACCTTATTAAAATACTGGAGTTAAATAGCCTAGGTCCTTTTTTGTCCTCCCCACTTCTGCCATGTAAGGACCCAACAAGAGAGCCGTCATCAGACACTGAACCCACCAGCATCTTGATCTTGGATTTTCCAGCCTTTAGAGCTGTGAAAAATAGATTTCTGTGATTTACAAATTACCTGGTCAGTCATATTTTTATAGTTGTACAAACAGACTAAGACGCTAACATAAAGGAAAATGTACTCAGACAGATGAAGGGCGTCTAAAAATAAAACTAAATCATACTTAATTGTGAAATATTCAACACTTCCTTCAAAGACTGGGAAACATCCTGGAGGTGCTAGCCAGTGTAATAGGAAAAGGAAAATAATTGAAAAGTATAAAGATTGGAAATGAAAAAATATAAGTCTCTTCAGAGACACCATGATTGTATACATAGACGATCCAAAGAAAGTACAGAGAAAAACAAAACAAAATACAAAACAAATTTAAAAAGCACTAGAACTGATATGTAGCAGAGTCATAGGATCCAAGGTCAGTATCCTAAAAAGTAATTGTATTTCTATGTACTAGCAACAAACAATTGGAACATGAAATTAAAACAAAACAAAAAACAAGAACAAAAAAAACCCTGCCATAAATAACAAAATCAATCAAACAAAACATGCAAATATGTATAATAAAAGATGTGCAAAACCTTTACACTGGAAACTACAAAACATTGCTGAGAGAAATTAAGAAAATCCAAATGAATAGCAAAACATGCTATAGTAATTAATTGGACAATTAATATTTTATTATGTAACTTTTTTTTCAAAACAATCTCTAGATTCAAATAAAAATTCTAACATAGACTTAGAGCCTAGATGTTCATTTCTAAAGTTATATTCAAATAAAATAAGACAGGGTTCTTTTGAGATATGTTTGATTTTATAACTAAGGAAGGAAATATACAAGATAAGCCTGGAACATTTTGTAATGTCAGAAAGTAACTAAGTGCTCAAACAGCAAACATTGAGATATGTCAAAGAGATACAGGAGTCAACCAAGTGAAACCAAATAAAGTAGTATTGGATTATCATCCAAAGGATAAAATAAATATCCATGAGCCCACACTGATATAAATAAACAAATGGGAAAAATAAGCAAATTTCCTATTCAAAGGAATTCTTAATAATGTATATAGATGTGCTGCTTCAAGCAGGTAAAATACAAATTATCGCTCCTAAAGTGTGGGCTGTGCATAGTGACTTCCAAAGCTTATGTTATGAAAAGGGGAAAAATCAATTTTCTGAAGAAAACTAACAAATATTCCTCAGCCGGATGATCAGGATTGGCATAAGCAGTAAAAAATAATGCTGATTGGTATGACATAAGAATGGCACATTACTTCCGTGATCATCTTCTCAAAAACCTATCTACTCATAACCAGAACAGCAGAAAAATCCCAAATGGAGAATATTCTATAAAATACCTCTCTAATAGTCCTCAAAACCAAGGAAATCCTGAAAAACTGAAATTGCCAAGAGGAACCTAAGGAAACATGACTAAATGTAATGTGATATACTGGACAGGATCCAAAAAACATAAAAAGGACATCAAATAAAATCTAAGAAAATATAAATAAATGATGAACTTTAGTATAAAATGATTTATCAGTATTGGTCCATGAATTGTGACAAATGCACCAAACTAATGTATTGTGTTTAAAAGGAAAGTTTGACATGGAAATTCACTGTATTATCTTTGCAACTTCTCTGCAAATCTAAACCATTTCTAGAATAAGCAGTTTATTTTAAAAGTTTTAAGATACCCAAAAAGGGTTTGTGTGAATTTTTCAGCTGATTCTAAAATTTATATGAATATACAAGACCTAAAATAGTGAAACAATCTAATTAAATATAAAACATCAGTGCTAGGCCATAATCCACAGCCCCAACCTCTAGGCCCACCTGAGTGCTGGCCTCTGATGTCCAGGCTTCAGGCCCACCCCTACACCAAGTCAACACCTACAGACACAGATTTCAGGCCTGCTCAGCATCAGGTCTGCCTCTGCAGACCCAGGCTCCAGGGTGGCACCCTATTGACTCAGGCTCCAGGCCCACCCCAGGCCTTAGACTGGCCCAGTCCCAGATTAACTCAGCCCCAGGCTTCAGGCCTGTTCTAGCACCAGGTGCTTGCAACTCTAGAGTCCAGGCCAGCACCTGCACACTCAGTCTCTAGTCCCACTCCAGTGCCAGGTTGATACTTGGTAACTCCAGCTCTAGGCCAGCCCTCATGGTCTCAGGTACCAGGGCAGTACCCATGGACCCAGTGTTCAGGATGTTCCCTACTAACACAGGATCCAGGTTCACCCAGTGCCAAGTTAGTGCTTGTGGTCTCAGACTTTAGATTTGCCCCCATAGATCCAGGTTCCAAGTTGGCCTTCACAGATGAAGACACCAGGCCCACCATCATGGAACCAGTCACAGGTCCTCCACAGTGAATACTGGTGTGAGACCTGCCTCAGTGGACTGAGTTTCCACACTTAACCCTGCAGATGAATGCACTAGGCCCACCCACTTACTGCCTCAGGCACCAGGCAAGCCCTCTCAAGGACCTCAGCAGAAAGCCCACCATGGACCATCCCAGGCAGCCTGCCCAGAATATCTGGATTGACAGACTACTGAAGACTGCTGGCTTTCCTGCCAAAGCCAGTCTATAAAGCCTGAAATAAGGGCCCACTTCTTCAAATTTGTATACTCTAATGCATTGCTGCTCGAATTTACAAACAAACAGGGAAACATAACACCAACAAAGAAATAAAATAAAGCACTGGTAAACAACATTCTAAAAATGAAGACTTATGAACTGCCTGACAAATAATTCTAAATGATCATCTTGAAGAAGCTCAATGAGCTATAAGAGAACACATATATATAACCAAATGAAATCAAGGAAGGAATACATGATCAAAATGATAAGTTCAACAAAGGGATAGCAACATAAAAACAAACCAAACAAAAATACTGAAGCTGACAAACACAACGACTGAACTAAAAATTTCAGAGAGAGCTTCAATGATGGACTAATTCAAGCAGAAGAAAAATATCAGTGAGCTCAAAACAGATCATTTGAAAAGACAACATCAGAAGAACAGCAACAACAAAAAAGTATAATTAAAAAGTGAAAAAAGCCAATAAGATGTATGAAATACCATCAAGTGAGCCAATATACAAATTATGAAGTCTCAGAAGTGTTAGAAGGAATAGAGGAAAAAAAGGAGGTGAGGGCAGAAAAAAAATAACAGAAAACTTTCTAAATTTGGAGAGGAAAATGAACATCCAGATGCATGAAGGCCAAAAAGCACCAGATAAATAAAAGAGATATTAGCCAAGCTACAAAATAAAACTCCCAAAAGTCAAAGACAAACAGATAATTGTGAAAGCAGCAAGAAAAAAACCACTTGTCACATAGAAGGGAACTCCTTCAGACAGCACATTTCTTAGTAGAAATCTTGCAGGCCTGGCTTACAAGAAATGCTAAAGGGATTTCTACAAAAATTGAAAGAAAGGCAAATACAATAATTTGCTGCATGAAAACGTGAAAGTACAAAACTCATTGGTAAAAGTAAGTAAATAGTTAAATTCAGAATACAGTAATAATGCTATTGTGGTGCATAAATCACTCATCTTTAGTATAAAGATTAAAAGGTGAAGCTATTAATAATAGCTACCCTAATTTGTCAATAAATGCAAATAAAAAGAAATGAATTGTGATACTGAAAACATAAAATGAAGGGTAGGCAGAGTAAATGTATAGTTTTTGTTGTTGTTGTTTTTACATGATCAATGTTAAGTTGTTATCAGCTTAAAATATCCTGTTATAACTATAAGATGTTTGATGTAAGCTTCATGGTAACCACAAATCCAAAACCTGTGGTAGACACAAAAAGGTGAAAAAGTGAAGACTCAAAGCATATCACTAGGGAAAATTATCTGATCACAAAAGAAGACATTTGGAGAGGAAAAAAAAAGAAACAAAAGATCTACAAAACAACCAGAAAACAATTAACAAAATGGTAGTAATAAATCTTTACCTATAAATAATTACCCCAAATGTAAATAGATTAAATTATTTAATCAAAAATAAGAGTAGGTACAAGATACTCGGTTTACCTTTAAGAACACATGTATTGAAAGTACAAGGATGGAAACAAGTATTCCATACAAGGAGAAACCAATGAGAGCAGAGGCAGCTGTACTCATATCAGACATTAATAGACATTCAGTCAAAAACTGTAAAAAGAGATGAGGTTATTAGGTGACCATAAATGGATCAATTCATCAAGAGGATATAATAATAGTAAAATACTTCAATATTGCCCTGCCAACAATAGAGAGCTCATCTGGATAAAACTCAATAAGGAAACATTGGATTTGAACTACATTTTAGATCAAATAGACCAAATAGATAGATATAGAATATGCTATCAATTGTAGCAGAATACATATTTTTATTGTTGACATGGAATAGTCCTCAGTATAAATGATGTTAGGAAAAAAAAAAAGTTTTAAACATTTCAGAAGATTGAAATTATACCAAGTATCTTTTGTAACCACAATGGTATAAAACTAAAAATCAATAACAGGAAGAATTTTTTTAAATTAGCAAATAGGTGGAAACTATACAGCATGCTCCTAAACCAACAATGGGTCAAAGAATAAATTAAAACTGAAATTTAAAAATATCTTGAGACAAATGAAAGTGGAAAAACAGCATATCAAAACTTATCAGATGCAGCCAACCATTTCTAAGAGGGAACTTTGTAGCAATAAATGCCTACATCAAAAAAGAAGAAATATCTCAAATAAACAATCTAATGTTCTACCACAAAGAATGGGGGAGGGGAAAACCCAGAGTCAATAGAAGAGAACAATTAAAGATCAGAGCAGAGGAAAATGAAATAGAATGTAGAAAAGCAATAGAAGATCAACAAAAACAAGAGTTGTTGTTTTGAAAAAATAAAATCAATACCTCTTTAACTAAACCAAAAATAGAGATGAGCCTCAAGTAAACAAAAATATAAATGAAAGAAGAGACATTATCATTGCTATCACAGAAATAGAGAGGATCATGAAAAACTACTAGGAACAATTATATGGCAACAAATTAGGTAACCTAGGAGAAATGGATACATTTCTAGACTTAAACAGCCCTCCAAGACTGAATAATGAAGTAGAAAGTCTGAACAGACCAATAATGAGTAAGATTGAGTCCATGATAAACAGTCATCAAAGAAAAGTGCAGGCCCTGCTTAAATACTAAATTCTACCAAACATTTTAAATACTAAATTCTACCAAACATTTTAAAACAAACTAACCAATCTTTCTCATACTCGTCTTTAAAAAATAAGAGAGGGGGCCGGGCGTGGTGGCTCACGCCTGTAATACCAGCACTTTGGGAGGCCAAGGCGGGCCGATCACGAGGTAAAGAGATCGAGACCATCCTGGCCAACACAGTGAAACCCCGTCTCTACTAAAAATACAAAAAAATTAGCCGGGCATGTGGTCCCAGCTACTCGGAAGCTGAGACAGGAGAATCGCTTGAACCTGGGATGCGGAGGTTGCAGTGAGCCAAGATTGCACCACTGCACTCCAGCCTGGAAACAGAGCAAGACTCCATCTCAAAAAAAAAAAAAAAAAAGTACAAAAATAAATAAATTAAAAAAAAACAAGAGAGGACCAGGCGCAGTGGCTCATGCCTGTAATCCCAGAACTTTGGGAGGCCAAGGTGGGCGTATCACCTAAGGTCAGGAGTTTGAGATCAGCATGACCAACAAGGAGAAACCCCATCTCTACTAAAAATACAAAATTAGCCAGACATGGTGGCACATGCCTGTAATTGCAGCTACTATGGAGGCTAAGGCAGGAGAATGGCTTGACCTCGGGAGGCAGAGGTTGAAGTGAGCTGAGATAGTGCCATTGCACTCCAGCCTGGGCAACAAGAGCAAAACTCCATCTCAAAAGTAAATAAATAAAATAAAATAAGGAAAATTGTAAAACTTATTTTACAAAGCCAGCATTAATTGCCCTGATATCACAGCCAGACAAAATCACTATAAGACAAGAAAATTACAAGCCAATATCTATGATGAGCATAGATGCAAATATCCTCAACAAAATCTTTCAAGCTGAATTCAACAGCATATAATGAAATAGACAGTAAGCTGAGATCATGCCAACGCACTCCTACCTGGGTGACAAAAAAAAAGGTAAAAGAACCTATGTCTCCAAAATCTCAAACTATCATAGTAGCCCTGGACTTCTTACCTTTACTTTTACATGAGAGAAAAATACCAACTATGGCAGCAGCAGGGATCATGTGTTAATTGTCTTGTTTCCCCAAAGCCTAATATTAGAAGAGATGAAGTAAATATTTGTTAAACTAAATTGAATGCTTACATAGAGAAGACCTCTATAGTATTTCCAAAATCCAATGACTCCATGGGTTCAATCCATTCAAAGGCCTAAATGCCCTGCCTGGAGCCATTACCGAGATTATTTAAAAATAAGCCTTTTAGGCAATACACATAATCTGGTATTGGTTAATGGAGAATGTTGAGCCCCTTTCGTTATGATTTATATTGTATACTTCCAGTTTTGTTTCTATTTTTTCTTTGAGGGAGGGGAAACATTAGGAGAGGACATGCTCTCCTTCCAAGGAAATGTGAAAATATCCTGAATATGCCATCAGGAAGGGAAGCTTTCAAAGCATGATGTATTATATATTGTTGAATTTTGGAAAATTCCTAAGTAAACCTTACCAGGTTATTTCTGTACAATTACAAAATTTCCAGTCAGTTTCCCTAGAGTGTGTGCTACAGTGAAACCGATTGAACTTCCAGTTGTGTTTAATTCTTATATACAGCTGAAGGTGTGGGCCTATACTTGCCTTGAATCATAATTCTCTCTAAAAATGAATAATGCTAATTAAGCTAAGCAGGAGATCTGAAGAAAAAGATCACAATCAGCAAGAGCTCACCTCTCCCAAAGAAAAGTAATCATCCTGCTTGCCTTTTCTCCTTGCTGGTGAGACCATCCTAAACTGTCCAATTCTTACTCCAGGCAGGAGTTATTTAATAAGTGCTATCCACATGTTTTGGATCTAGCACACTTCAGTCTAGTCCATCTCTTGTAAGTTTCTGTACCTACCTCAGTTACATATGTCTTGGCCTCATCATAGAATGTCTATTTCCTTACTCCATGCCTCAATCCATTTCTAAAGCTTGTCTCATCCTATATGCCTCTTTGTTTTTTTTCTGTATTCCCTTATTCTCTGATTTTGCATTCTCATATAGTTTAAACCTGATATGGAAATTGCTATCATGGTTCATACTTGGCTTCTGGAAAACCAATAACAATTTTCCAATTTATTCTCTCTGGTTACTGGGATGACACTTATATCAGACAGCATGAAATTACCTTTATTGATAATCTGGGTTCATTCAAAGGACTGAGAAATAGCATAATGCAGTGGTTAAGAGTTGGGTCCTTAGAGCCAGATGTGTGGATGGGAATTCTTTGTTTGACTTATTCATGTTTAACCCTTCTGTGCCTCAGTTTTCATATCTATAAAATAGTATGATAATAAAACTCAATTCTAGGGATGCAATAGGAAGTACATAAAGTATATATCACAAATAACTATATCCAGCATGTATTAAGTAATCAATAAACGTGCAATGGTACCACTATTAATGTATCATTGCTATTATTGACCATCATTATTATAACTAGACTCCTATCTTAGTACAGAGACCCACTGCCCATCTTGGATGCAGTCTTGTTAACTAGATCTTAGTCTTATTTCCCCGTGACTGATATCCCGTCTTGAAAAACTTCTTACTTTCCAAATAAGTTCAGGTCTTTACCTTGTTTTTACTTTTTCTCTCCCTGATACCATTTGTTGTCATACGCTGGATCCCCAGTCAGGTATCTGATGCCCTGCCAACTGCCACAGACATGACTAGTTTGACATCACGAATTCTCTCTTCCCCTGGGTCCCACATTGCTTTGAATTGGATGCCTATAGATACCCCCTGTTAAACCAACTGAATCTTTCTCCTGCCAATAATTCCACAGAAGTGCCACCTGTTACTTGATGCCATTATCTTTGACAAGACTTCCTTCTAGCTTCTATAGCTGGATCTGTTCCCCCAGCCTCTGCTGCACTTTACTTCTGATTACAAAGTCTGACCCATTGGAAATGATTTGATTACACTTAAAAAGAACGTGCTTTCCCATTTTAAAAATAGGTGGCATGGCTACGGAATTTAAGTTTGGGTTCTTATATATTAGTTTAGCTCATGGATAAAATAAAGATTAAATTTTTCAAGACCTTTCTTAAAAAATATTTCATTACTTAGTTTTAGACTTTCTATTCCTCTTAAATATATATTTGACATTTTTATCTTGTAAAATAATATTAACTTTTAGCTATAGAATATTATAATTTAGAAGTCAGTTCTCTAGCTTTAGTTTATTTGATCTTCATAACTATTCTTTAAAAATTTTGGTAGAACAATTGAACCAAAGTTCTTCAAGTTTCTACAACTTGTTTAAAAATATAGAGTAAGAGCTAGAATTTGAAAGTTGGAATTAAAGTCTTCTGAATTTAGGGCAGGTTCTTTTTCACTGAAAACAATTTTTTTTTGTTGTTGTTTTAAAAACAAAAATACTGTTTTTTGTTAAACGTAATGGACATAGAAATAAATATAAAAATTTTATTCTTCAAGCCTGTAATCCCAGCACTGTGGGAGGCCAAGGCGGGTGGATCGAGGGCAAGAGATCGAGACCATCCCGGCCAACATGGTGAAACCCCGTCTTTACTAAAAATACAAAAAAATTAGCTGGGCTTGGTGGCGCACACCTGTAGTCCCAGCTACTTGGTAGGCTGAGGCAGGAGAATTGCTTGAACCTGGGAGGCAGAGGTTGCAGTTAGCTGAGGTTGCACCATTGCACTCCAGCCTGGTGCCTGGTGACAGAGTAAGACTCTGTCTCAAAAAAAAAAAAAAAATTATTCTTTGTCATTCAGTCAAAATAAGCAAAAGAACATTTTGTGTTCATTTATGGGTTTCCCATATGTGGCCTTCAGATAGGCAGTGGAGGGCTAGGGCTTCACTTTTGCAATTGGGCCCTAATTAAATCAGTCAGGTGTTTTCTTCCTCAGAAGAAGATCCACCTTTTTAGGGTCTTATGCCCTGGCAAAAATGATGATGGCTATTCTTCTGATTCATAAAATGTCATTTCCCACCAGACAATTTGCTAATTAAAACTGCTTATTAATGAAGCCAAACACTAATGAAGTTGTAGCATACACCTTCTGAGCAAGACACTGAATGAGAATTCCCCTTGTGCCTAATACAGTTGTTCTTAGCACCTGTGAGGAAGTCACAATGATATGACACTTAGTTTTCTAAGCAAGTCATGTCATCACCAGGCCACTGTGATTGGATGTAGCACTAGTCAGAAGGTGTCAGAGAAAGTTAGAAAGATGTAAGGGTTTTGTAATATTATTGTAACAATAGGACCATCTGGAAAATGTATATGATAGATCACACATTCTGAAAATTGAGAGTGTAACCATTAAAAGTCACACATAGAAAATTAGATTTGGCCAAATGATCTGAAGAAAGGTATCTTGGTTCAGGCTGCCATAACAGAGTATATTTGACTGAGTACCTTAAACAGTACACATTTATTACTTACAGTTTTAGGCACAGGAGTTCAAGCTCAAGGCACCAGCAGATCCAGTGTCTAGTAAAGGGCTTCTTCCTGGTTTGCAGACAGCTATCTTCTTATGGCATCCTCCTGTGGCAGGCAGAGAGAGAGAGACAGAAAGAGAGAGAGAGTGAGAGAGAGAGAGAGCAAGCTAGAAAGTAAGCTTTCATAATTTCTTTATAAGGGCACTAATTCTATTTATGAGGGCTCCACCTTATGACCTAATTATCATCCAAAGACCCCATCTCCTAATACCATCACATTAGAGTTGAGATTTCAAGATGAGAGTCTGGGGAGGACACATTCAGTTTATAACAGAAGGGTATACAGAAAGAATATTAAATATACCTCCCCAAGGAGTTTGCTAGCTAGAACATTTTTCGAGTAACCTTTTAAGCACTGAATCTTATACAATGGCTACTTAGGACACATTCAACAGAAATCAAAGTAGTAGCACTGACTTTCAATTTATATTATAAAAACATATCAAAATTATATAATTATAGAAGAGAAAATACATCAACAGCATAGTACATATTAAATGTATATGTTTTGAAAGAGAGATACAGAGTAGAGAAATAATCAGAATTGAATAGAAGGTAATCAGAGAAGGTTTCTAGAGAAACATGTTTCAAATTGGGCCTGAAAATATTAGTAGAGAGCAAAGAAGAGTGATTTCCATTTGGGGTGAATTGAATCAGGAAAAATTTACACAGTTTAAATATGAGACATAGTGAAGAAGTAATTGGTTCCTATAGAAGGGCTGTATTGACCAAAAAATGAGAAATAGTATTAACATATTATGATGACATTTTAAAATGTAAGAATAATAAGTTTCTAAACTAAAAATCCTACCATATCAAAATCAATCTTATAGCACTACTTGGATCACATTAATCTCCTGCCCAAAGCCTTCATTGACTCTCATTATTCATTAGGCAAAAGAGTGACATCATCAGAGTGAGATCCATAGGCAGACATCTGGCTGCATTCGGTATTTCCAGTTTACTTTCTCACTACCCAGACCCCCCACCTCCTCCCACACATGCTCTTTCTTATCATTTCCTCCAGCCAAATCAACAACTTGCCATTCTTTAAAATTGTCTTATACATTCATCAACCTATTTTCGTTTTAAAGCACCATTTAGAAATAATTCACTGCACAAAATTTACTCATCTAAAATATACAATGCAATAATAAATAATATTAAGATATTAAGACCATTGTTGTGAAACCATCACCATAATCTGTTTAGAACATTTTTATTACCCCAAAAATAAACTCCTATGCAATAGCAGTTACTCTCCATTCTACTCCTATTTCTCCTTAGACAACCAATAATGTACTTTGAATTTCTATAGATTTGCTTACTTTGAACTTTTCATATAAATAACATAACAAAGTGTGGCATTTTGTGACTGGCTTTCTTCATGCAACGTAATGTTCAAGGTTCATCAAAGTGCAAGCTGGTATCTGTGCTTCATTCCTTATTATTGCTGAATAATATTCCATTATATAGATGTATTATGTGTTTTTATCCATTTACCAGTTGATGTACATTTAGGTTGTGTCCACTTTTTGGCTACTATGAATGATAATGCTATAAACATTGGTGTACAAGTCTTTGTGTAAACATAAGTTTTCAATTTTCCTGGGTTTATGTTTAGAAGAGAAAATGCTGAATCATATCATGTATTAGCCCAAGTTCTCCAGAGAAATAGAACCAGTAGGATACACACAGATATGTGTACACACACACACACACACACACACACACATCCATAACAAAAAAAGAAAGAAATACTAATGACAATTACAGTCCTCAGTTCTATAACTGGTCACATGGTTATGGCTGGTATTTATAACTACCACCTTCTGCTGTCCATTCTGCATTCTCTTTGCCTTCAGCAAGCACCTCAGCTGGCTGTGGTTATTAATCTGGTGAGTTGACTCAAACATTGCTTCCTGAGGGATCTGGTCGATTATTAGTCCTGCAAGTATTAGATCGTAGTTTTCCACTGACCTTTATCACAGGGCATGGTAATACTAAGAGACGCCCTAAGGGATCTCCTGTATTCAAAACATACTCCTCCTTACCTCCATTGTATCCTGGCACTCCTTCTTGGTAGTCATAATCACTCATCTCACCCAACACAATAACTCCCTTCTTAACCTGTTGATTCAGAGTCATGAGGAGCCTTAGAAAGTGGCCAGGTGGCCATATTAACTTCCAGTTCAATGGAATAATTATTATTCCTGGTGGAAATATTCCTGCCTCTGGGGCTAAGACCTCTAGTGCAGCAGAGTATGAGGTCACCAGAACAGAAAATAAAAGACTGTTTAGTGGATCATTAGGCATAATAGTGAGTGGTACAACTCATGCTTCCACCCATTGATTCCTGGCCTCAAAAATCTTGGCTATGGGAGAAACAGCACCATATACTGTACACTGATTCAGAGCACATACCGTCTTCTGGAGAACCTTGCCCCAGGCCTACAAGGCATTGTGGCCTAGCTGACAATGTAACTCGGTCTTCAAAAGGCCATTCCACATTTTCCTCAAGCCAGCTGCCTCCAAATGCTGGAGAATATGGTGAAACCAGTTAATACCCTGAGCATGGGCCCAATGAAGCACTTTTTTGTTGTGTTTCTTGACAGAAACAATGCTGTGTGGAATACCATAACATGATGGATAAGGCATTCTATAAGTCCATGAATGGTAGTTTTGACAAAAGCACTGAATGCAGGGAAGGCAAATCTATGTTCATAGGAAGTATTCATTTCAGTAAGAAAACAAAATGCTGCCTCTTTCATGATAGAAGCATGCACATTTGGGCTACTTCTTTGTGTAACTTACTTGACCCTTTAGGGCCTGCTCTGGCCTGACCCTATATAGCCATATATTTCACTTTCATTTGAGGATAGAATACTACTGTTGATGTCCAACTTTATGGCTTGATGGGTCAGATAACACTCAGTTCATGATGGCAGCTTAGGTTGCATGGTAACTTGGTGGCCCATTCAGTCTATACTAAAGCCCAGTAGCAGACCAAGAGCTGTTTCTCAAAAGGAGAGCAGTTATCTGTGGAGGATGGCAGGGCTTTGCTCCTAACTCCTACGGGTGTGCCCTGTGATTCAGCTATAGGGGACTACCAAAGGTTCAAAATAGCTTACTTGTCTGCCACTGACACTTGAGGCACATTTAGGTTTGCTGGACCAAAGAGGCCTAGCAGCAGAGCATCTTGGGCTGCAGACTAGAATGCTTCCAAGCCTTCTCTTGGTCTGGACCTCACTCAAAAATAGCAGCATTTCAGGTCTTTCAGTAAATAGACCAGAGTATCACACCCACATGAGAATATGTTGGCTATGAAGTTCAAAGCAGCACATTAGGCACAGCACCTCTTTCCTGATTGTAGAAGGGGCCAGGTGCAATCACTTATCTCTTGCCTTGAAGGACTATCTCGACATGCCCATACAACTGGATGCTTAGAAATTTCACTGAGACCGAAGACACCTGAATTTTAGTTAGTTCTCACCCTCTGACGCACAAATTTCTTATGAATTAGTCAAGAGTAGCTGCCACATCTTGCTATGTCCAATGAGGATATTATCATCAACGTAATGAATCAGTATGGTAATTTGTGGAAAGAAAAGGTGATCAAGATACCCACAAAGTAATTTATGACACAGGGGTAGAGAGCTGATACACCCCTGAGGTAGGACAGTGAAGGTGTATTGCTAGCCTTGCCATCTGAGAGCAAACTGCAGCTGGCAGTTTTTACTAACAAGCAACTAGAAAAAAGCATTTGCCAGCTCGATAGCTGCATACCAGGTATCAGTGAATATGTTAATTTGCTTAAGCAAGGAAACCACATCTGGTACAGCAGCTACAATTGGAGTCACAACCTGGTTAAGCTTGTAATAATCCACTGCCATTGTCTAAGATCCATCTTTCTTCTGCACGAGCCAAACAGTCAAGTTGAATGGGCCTGTGATGAAAATCACCAATCTTGAATCCTCTGAGTCCTTAATAGTGGTGCTAATCTCTACAATCCATCCAGGAATGCATTATTGGTTTTGGTTTATTATTTCCTAGGTAGAGACAGTTCTAATGGCTTTCACTTGGCTTCTCCCACTGTAATAGTCCTTACTCTATGAGTCAGAAACAATGTGAGATTTCTGCCATCTGCTTAGTATGTCTATTCCAATTATGTGTTCTTGAACCAGGGAACTAATAAGCACACTGTGAAACAGACCTGAGCTAAAACTTCATTTATTACCTGATCTTCATAAGCCACTACTCTGTTTAGAAGGCCACAGTGACAACAGGATCTCCTGGAATAGTATCAGTTCAAAGTTGGTGTTTGGTCGTCTCAAAAGCTCTCATTATTTTCTTTTCCTCAATGCATAGTTATCCTGGTAAAACGTTGTAGGTTTCTTTGGGAAATGCTGAGAGAAAGATAAACCATATAATTTTTAGGTAGTGTAGTGTGGTTTTCTCTTTGAGTGGACTTGGCCTCCTTTGATTCAAGGGGTTCTGGATTTGTAAACTGGTTCACCTCTAAGAATTGCTTGAATGGCCATGACTCCCTGTTTTTTATTTAGGTTAGATTTTTTTCACTTGACTTAAAATTTTCTGCTTATATAGATCAAGTAAGAATTCAGTAAGCTTCCCATCTATTTCACTTTTTAACACACCATGCTCAACTAGCCAACATATTACACTATCAGACTATTCTGATTGCTACTTTGACTCTGCTGTCCATCATAGAAACAAAACTCACCTTGTCTTTGGTGTTTAAGTGCCTCTATTTGGTCTCTGCCACCTGAGAACCAATTACTTTCATTATATTTAGGTTTACCAATTCAGTGGCTACAAGTATCACTTTAAATATAGCCTACAACAAGTAGCTATCATGGATCTCTTCAAGGATGCCAGGACTCCCTTCACAAATTTATTTCTGAATTTGTGAAAGGTATGTCTTCTGGATCCTCACAGTGTTGTGAGGATCTGTTTTCTTTCCACATACTTGAGATTTTTTTATTTATACATTTGCAGTTTATTTATAGTCCTAAATGTGATATGATCAGAGAATAATATTCTACAATTTTTAGGTTTTGGAATTTGATAATTTTTCTTTCTACTCACCATGTTATTAAACACTGTATGTTTTCTATGAATACAATAAGATATACAGAGTTTGTAGTGTTAAAATTTATTAATATATGTTTTTCAATGTTCTATATACATATAATTTTATTGAGTTATATACATATACTATAGCCTACTTTACTTTTAAATTTAATTTTATTATTTTAAATTCAGGGGTATATTTGTTTACTACATGAATATTATATGCATAATAGTGAGGGTTGGGCTTCTAATGTACCCATCATCCAAATATTACACATTGAACCCAGCAGGTAATTTTTCAACTCTCACTGCCCTCCTACCTTCTTCCCTTCGGATTCCCCAGAGTCTATTTTCCCCATTTTTATGTCCATATGCACTTTCTTTTTAGCTCCCACTTGTAAGTGACAACATGTGATATTTGAATTTCTGCTTCTGCATTAGTAGGTCTCCAGCTCCATCAATATTGCTGCAAAGGACATAATTTCATTCTTTCTGATGGCCATGATATCTGTAGCATATGCATACCATATTTTCTTTATCCAATCAACTGCTGGTTCACACTTAGGTTGGTTCTATGACTTTGCTATTGTAAATAATGTTGCAATAAACATACAAATACAGGTGTCTTTTTGGTAGTGGGATTGCTGTGTCAAAAAGTAGTTATACTTTTGGTTCTTTGAGATGTCTCCATACTGTTTCCATAGAGTTGAACTAATTTACATTCCTACCAATAGTGTATGAGCACTCTCTTTTCTCCACAACCTTGCCAACATCTGTTGTTTTTGACTTTTTAATAAAAACCATTCTGACTGGTGTAAGATGGTATCTCATTTTGATTTTAATTTGCATTTCTCTAATGATTATTGATATTGAGCTTTTTAAATATGTTTGTCGACTATTTGTATTTTTTGTTTTAAAAAATGTCTGTTCATGTCTTTTGCCCAGTTTTTAATGGGATTGTTTTTTCTTGATAAATTGTTTGAATTTCTTATAAATTCTAGATATAAATTATTTGTTGGAGGCATAATTTATAAATATCTTCTCCCATTCTATGGGTTGTCAGTTTATTTTGTTGATTATTCCTTTTGCTGTGCAGAAGCTTTTAAGTTAACAAATCTACTCTAATATTTACATCCCCCTAAGAACTTAAATTCTTTCTTCTGCATTAAACCAAAGCAGGTCTAACATCTTCAATTCACTCACTGTGGACCACATTTTTGTTTGTTTCAGCCAATCAACTAGTCTTTCTAACTCCCCATGCGTAACATTAAATGCAGAATCTCTGCTTACTGAGCCCATATCAGTGCATTCAGCCTGATACTACTCTATAATTCCTTCTATCATTATCCCTAATCCTTAGTACTCATTCCTTCACATTTCCCCTGGATTTATGTTGGTATAAATGAGAACATTCAAATGGTTATTTTGTAGTTTGACACACCTTTTCATGGGTCACACTTTGTACATCATATGTACCAGCCTGCTGGAACTTGAATCTAGACAAAAAGAGGGGTTGCTGAGATGGGTCTTGGGAGAAACAGCATATTTTCTTGCATGACAACTGCCTCAGAGGAGGCCATTACAGTTTCCTCAGGCAATGCAGGATTAAGCTTCTCAGATGGAGGTGAAAAGATACATAATACTGAGTGGGGATGTCACTTCTATTAAGAATGGTGAGGCTGCTACTCCTGATATTTCCAATTTTGTTGTAGTTGGGGAGACAGCTTTCATCGTCAAGGAAGGCTTATCAGAGTTTAAGGGCTTAATGACTTCAGCTTTATCAGGATCTTTCCACCTATCTCCATCCCGAATTACAAGACCCCATTCTTTCTCAATCCATGTTCTACTAACAGTAGGCACTCTGTAAGCCTGGAAGTTTAACTTGCATTGTAATCGAGCCAATTTCAGATCAGATTCTATATTTGAATTCCAGCAATCACACTCCTGCAACTACAAGACATAAAGATCTCTTTCAAGACATACATAGATACCCTCAGATTATTTATATGGCTCTTGAACAGAGAATTTTAATCTCTAGGGTCATTCTTTTATCTTACCAGTTTTTCCAGTGACATTAGAAGCAACCAGCCAACCTCATTATATTCTTCAGTTTCCTGAAAATGTTCAACGCATCATGTACAGAGTCACCTAGCTCCTCGATTTTTATAAATGGTTGGTTTGTTATCTTCCTCAGTCCAGGAATTGGCATAAGCAAATATCCCACTCTCAATACCAAAATATGTATTATTTATGATTCTCCAGAGAAATATAACCATAGGAGATATAGATAGATAGATAATAGGTAGGTAGGTAGGCAGCTAGCTAGCTAGCTAGATGACAGGTAGGTAGGTTGATAAATAGATAAATAGACAGATAGATACATAAGATAGAATTGGCTGATAATCATGGAAGTTGAGTAATCTTCCATCTGCAATTGGAAGACTCAGGAAAGCTGGTAATATAAATTCTGGACTGAGTTCAAAGTTTTGAAATCCAGTAGTACCGAAGGGTACACATTTCAGCACAAGAGCAAGAGAAGACTGGTATGTCAGTTTATGCAGTAGGCAGAGAGAATTCAACCTTTTTCTGCCTTTTTGTTCTATTTAGGCCCTCGGTGGGTTAAATGATGCACTCACACATTGGGAAGGGCAATCTGCTTTACCAAGTCAACTAATTCAAAACCAGCCTCTTTTGAAACTACCCTCACAGGCACACTCAGAAATAATGTATGCCAGTGCATACTCTGATCCACACAAGCTAAAAAATAAAATAACTATAATATCTGGTAACTTTATAAAGTTTTGAGGAATTGTCAAACCGTATTCCAATGTGGTTGCATCACTTTACATTGTCAACAGCAACATATGAAAGTATCAACTTCTCTACATTCTTACCTACAATTATTTTCTGATTTTTGTTTTTGATAGTAGCCATCCTAATGAATATGAAGTGGTATTTCATTGTGGTTTTGATTTGCATTTCCCTGATAGCTAAGACATTGAAAACCAACCTTTTCATGTGTTTGTTATTTCTATATCTTCTTTGAGACATATATATTCAAATCTTTTGCACATTTTAATTGAATTATTTAACATTTTATTATTGAATTCTATGAGTTTTTAATACATTTTTTATAACCATCAGTCACTTATTGTATATAATTTCCAATTGTTTTTCTCTTGTTAGGGTTGTGTTTTCACTTTCTGAGGATATCCTTTGTAGCTCAAAAGTTTTAAATTTTGATGTGGTCCAATTTATCAACTCTTTTATTTTGTCACTTGTTCTTTTGATGTCCTATCTAAGAAAGCATCACCTAATTGAAGGCCATATAGATTTACATCTATATTTTCTTCTAAGAGTTTTATAGTTTTCACTCTTGCATCTAGGTCTCTGTTTCATTTTAAACAGTTTTTTGTGTCTGATGTAAGTTAAAAGACAAAATTTATTCTTTTGCATGTGAATAGCCAGTTGTCCTAGCAGTATTTGTTAAAAAGACTACCTAGTTCCCAACGAAATGCCTTGGCACCTATGTTAAAAATCAACTGACCATAAATGTAAAAGAATTTATTTATGCACTCTCAATTCTATTTTATTGATCTATATGTCTTTTCATATGCCAGTATCACACTTTCTTGTCTACTGCAGCTGTGTGTGTGTAGAAAGTTCTGAAATTAGGACATGTGAGTGCTTCAACTTTATTGCTTTTTAAGATCCTTTTTTGGCTAATCTGAGTCTTTTATATTTCCATAAGAATTTTTAGCATCAGCTTGTCATTCTCTGCCAAAAAAAAAAAAAAAAAGCCACACAATGTTTTGCAAAGATTTCATTAAATTATAGATTAATTTGGGGAATATTGTGATCTTAACAATACCATATCAATATAAACTACTTTTATATTTAAGTCTGTTATGTTTCAAAAAGTTTCATAGTTTTTATTGTATAGTCTGGCATTTCTTATGTTAAATTATTATTAATAATTTTATTCCTCTTGATGCTATAAACTAAATTTTTTCTTGATTTTCTACCTTAGAAATCCATATGTCCAAGGTATTAATGAGACTTGAACATAGTCCAAAAGCCAAGTTAGGATAAACATGATATTGTCTTGTCCCTGGCTGGTTTGAGATGAACATTAGCAACCAGATGCCACTCTGCCCAGATAAGGAACACATTTTTCATTTTATTTTTGGATTGTTCATTACTCATGCTTAGATATATAATTTAATTTTGTGTATTTATCTTGAATTCTAACACATTGCTGAACTCATTTCTTAATGCTAGTAGTTTTATTCTTGGAATTCTTAGATTTTTCCATATACAAGATCATGTCATCTTTGAATATTGATAGTTTAATGTTTTCCTTTCTAATATGACTGGCTTCTTTTCTTGTCTGAGAATCCTTATATTATTCCCAATAATAAAGGAAATGCATCCACCAATTACTTACTGATGTAAGCTGTGGTTTTCATACATGCCCATTATCAGATTAAGAAAATTCTCTTCTCTTCCTAGTTTGTTGATTTGTTTTAATTGTGAAAGTATGTTAGATTTTATGAACAAAATATTTTTTCTTATGTCTTTAAAAATAATAGAGTCATTTTGTTCTATTAAAACGATATATTACATTGACTTTTTTACATGTAAATTAACCTTGATTTTCTGTATTAAATCCTACTTTATTGTTGGGTATAAACTCTTTATATATTGCTAGATCGTTTTTTCTTACCTAGTCTGTTAAGAATTTTTGCATCTATTTTAGAATGAATATGAATTTGTAGATTTATTTTCTTGTGACATTTTGCCTGTTTTCTGTATTAAGGTAATAATGATGATATAAAATTTGAAAGTTTTCTCTCCTTATTTTTTTGGAAGAGGTTGTAAAAATTGATTTAAATTCCTTTTTGAATATTTGCTAGAATTCAAAGCAAAGTCATCTTGGCCTCGGTATTACTTTGTTGAAAGTTATAAAATTATTAATTAATTATTTTTGCCTTTTGTAACGTTATTCAGATTTTCTCTTTCTTCTTGAGTCAGTTTAAGTAGTTTGTGTCTTTAAAGGAATTATTCATCTAAGTGATCTAATTTGCTTGCATTTGCATATAGTTGTTCACTGTTTCCTTTTTTAATCCATACTTATGTATGACCAACAGAGATGTCTCCTCTGTTATTCCTGATTGTGTCAATTTCAGTCTTCACTCTTGATTAATCTTGCTAAAATTTGTCAATTTTTTTCACTTTGTCAAAAAAACATCTTTTAGTTTTATGGGTTTTTTCTGATGCTTTGCTGTTCTCTATTTCATTTATTTCCACTCTAATCTACATTATTTTCTTTCTTTTGCTTGCTTTGGGTTTAGTTTTCTCTACTTTTTCCTATGCCTTAAGGTAGAAGATTAAGTTATTAACTTAAGCTTTTTTTCTCTTTTAACACAGGCATTTGCAGCAATAAATTTCCCTCTGAGCACCGCTTTAGTTGAATCTTACAAGATTTAGTATGCTACCTTATCATTTTCATTCTTCCGAGAGTGCTCTCTGATTTCCCTTATGATTTCTTATTTGAACCAGTTTTATTTGTGAATTCCCCAATTTCTTTCTGTTGCTGATTTTAATTTTATTGTGGTTGGAGAGAATACTTATATATGATTTCAATACATTTAAATATATTAAGGCTTGCTTTATGACCTTGTCTATGTTGTGTCTTGGAGAATGTTCAAATGTGTACTTGAGAAGGATATATATTCTGCTGTTGCTGAGTGGCATACTCTATAGATGTTTGTTAAATTTAGTTTCTATAGTATTATTCAATTCTTCCATTTACTTGTTGAATCTTTACTGAGCTATTCTATCCATTATTGAAAAGGAGTATTCATCTCCAACCATTATTGTGAATTGTCTATTTAGTCCCCCAATCATCAGTGTTTGCTTCATATATTTGGGGATTCTGTTGTTAGGTACACAAATGTGTAAAATTGTTATATCTTCCTTGTGAACATACCTTTTTTTCATTATAAAATGTTACTTGTTATCTTTGTAAGATTTTTTTTTTCTCTTTGACCATTTCTACTATGTCATCCCATTGCCTGTGGCTTCTATTTTTTTCTAAGAAGTCTGCTGCTGATCTTATTTGAGTTCCCTTGTTCTTGATGAGTCATTTTTCTATTGCTGCTTTTCAGACTTTTGTCTTTTGCTTTCAACATTTTGAATGTGATGTCCCTGGGTGTTGATCTCTGTACATTTATCTAATTTGGAGTTTGTTGTACTTTTTGGATGTTTAAATAAATGTTTTACATCAGATTTGGAAAGTTTTAGTCACTATTTGGTTTCATATACTTTTTCCCTTTCTCTTTTCTCTGTTCTTTTTCCTCTTTCTACTCAAATTATGTGGCTGTTGGTGCACAAAATGGTGTCCCACATTTAGTCAGTTGTACTGTTCAAATCCATATTTTTTTTTTGAATACAGAATCTTACTCTGTTGCCTAGACAGAATGCAGTGGTACAATCTCTGCTCACTGCAACCTCTGCCTCCCAGATTCAAGCGATTCTCCTGCCTCAACCTCCCAAGTAGCTGGGATTGCAGGTGCCTGCCACCATACCTGGCTAATGTTTTTGTATTTTTAGTAGAGATGGGGTTTCACCATGTTCGCCAGGCTGGTTTCAAACTCCTGACCTCAAGTGATCTCCCAAAGTGCTAGGATTACAGGCATGAGCCACCATACCAGGCCAGAATTTCTAAGTGTTTTGTTTTTTTTTTAAAAATAATTTCTATCTTTATACAGATTATTTGTTTAATGAGATATTATCACCATACTTTCCTTCAAATCACACTGGAAGTGTGATTTTCAGTCTTTGACTATATTTATAATAGCTACTTTGAAGTCTTTATCTGCTAAGTCCAACCACTGGCACTCTTCAAAGCAGTTTACATTACCTGTAATGCGTTCCTGACATGGAAACTACACCCTATGAGTGAGCTGGGGCATGAGTGATCAGGGAACAGTGTTTTCAGCCTTCTGTATCTGGCTTAGAGTTTCTGCCCTATAAATAAAGACAGGGTAGAGGAAGAGAGTTCAATTATCCTGTGACTGCCCAGAATAGAGCTTCTCTAACCCAGGGCTGAGATAAATAAGAAACACTAGCAGGCTACCCTTCCTGGGGTTAAACTGTAGTCCCAGATTTGGCACTAGGAAAAGAGGAATCCCCATTTTCTTGATCACACCTAACTGGATTAGAGTCCTCCCAGTAGTTTCTATCAGAAATAGCTTAATATAGGGGGATGTCAGTCATGGCTCAAATGCCAGTCTCTTCTTGTTCTTACAGAGATTTTATGGATTCTCTTGAATAAATACTTTTCTGTTTACTGTGTGCCCTTAAGACAATTTCCAGAGACTTTAAATGATTGTGTTTGTGTGTTTACATAATATTCCCAGCTAAATGGTTATTTGTTGAGGAGAGAGTCTACTTTGCTCCTCACTTCTCTCATCTCAATTCTAGAAGACATCTGGGGGTTTTTCCTTTATGATCACCTATTCCTCCACTCCAGTGATTCCTAAGCTTCCAATTCACTCATGACTCTCCATCATCCAGCTGCCCACAACTATCAAGTCATTTAGACTTACATACTTGGGAGTCTTTCTGATGTTTCTTTCTGGATATCTGTTTTCCTGTCAAACATAACATCATAAAGATTAAGCTCTTTATCTTGCCATTGTAAATCATTTTTGAATTATTTTCTGCTATTTTACTTTAATCCGATTAATCTCTCCATTTTTTCCAAAATATAGTTTTTATATAGAAATCAATGCAAAAAGAATATTTTTAATGCTTATACGTTCCACTGTGGTAGATATTTGGGTATCAAAGTTAAATAAAATAACTTTGATACCCAAATATCTACCACAGTGGAACGTATAAGCATTATGTTTCACCCTGCATGCCTGTAGACCCAGCTACTCAGGAGGCTGAGGCACAAGAATCACTTGAACCTGAGAGGCAGAGGTTGCAGTGACCTAAGATCACACCACTGCATTCCTGTCTGGGTGACAGAGCGAGGCTACATCCCACATACATACAAATAAAAAAGGATACGTTCACCACCTTTGATAAACTCACAATAGAATTTAGATGCCAGGTTTGTGAAGAGATAATTGTCATTGAATGTATTCAGTTCCTTAAGACATCCTAAGATTGTGAACAGAGAAGAATGTATTCATTTACAAGGTCTTTATTTAAAACAACAATAAATTATTTCTAAACCACACTACTCTCTTCAGCTATCTTTGTTCTTTCCTTTGCAAGCTTCATATCAGACCTCTTTAGAATAATTTACAATTATTGACTATAACTCTTTCTTCAATTCACTCTTCAATCTAAGGCAATCTGACTTCTACCGTCATCACTCCACTGATGTTACATTTGACAAATTCATTAATGATCTTACATTTACATACCAAAAAGACACTCTTTGTTATCTTTTTCTTATCTTTTTTTAGTGCCAATGACTACCTCCCTCTTGAAGCGTCATCTTTCCCTGGATTCTATAGCACTATTTATGGTACCACTTCTGCCCTTCTAGATGTTTCTTATTCTCCTTATTGTTTCTTCTTTTCTGTCTCCTTTAAAGGGTGATGCTCTTCAAAATTCTTATTTGCTAAGCTCAACACTCTCTTGTGTTCCACTGCCATCAACTAACCAAATCTTTTATTTGTTACTCATCTCACTTCCTTGACTTCTAGATGCATACTAAAAATCTTCTTGGTAATCTTGTAGACTTTAGTCCTTTCCTAAAAACACTACATATAAGGAATGATTGTATAGCCACATACTGGGAACAGGACTCTTCTCTACTCCTCCTGCAAATACCCAAGATAATTTGAAGCTCACGTAATCAAATTATATTCCCACTCTATGCTTGTGATTCTGGTGATTCTTCTTTTGTTGACTGATGACTTTAGCATCTGACACACTTTATTTTCTACTCCTTCTCCCATCCTGATGCCGGCTAACACCCGCTTAATCGAATAGTCCACCAATATTCTGACCTCTCTTTTTAATAAAATCTTATTTCCATTGACCAAGTTCTTTACCCACCTTACTGACCCAATTCTATGTTATAGCCAATTGTACTTTCTCTGAAATCTCAATTTCAAGTCGTTTGGTCTCTCGCCCTCCCTCTCTTTTTCTCTCTCATACCTCCTCTGCTTGTAGTTTTCTCTAATAACTCCAGTCCAATAATTTCTTCCTAATTTAAAGACTGCCTGTCCTTTTTCCATCTTTCACCATCCATCTCTCCTTTATGCACATTCTATGATACAATACTATAATCAGGTACTTGCAAACATTATAGATTTCTTTATCTTCAACTCCCTAATACTGTCAACAAAATTCCAAATCTGGGTAAATCCAACGATGTATTTACTTTTCACTTGCACTCAAGCAACAAAATATTGCTCCTCCCCTCTTTTTACAAATCCCCAAAAACTCTTCCTCACCTCTTATCTTCAATCAATACTTTTCCTCATAGTTCTTTGAGAAAAAAATAGAAATAAGAAGAAAACAGCCTCATCTAATCATCATATTTACCAATCTATTTGTATCTATGACAGCCTTCTTACTTGGTATCCTGCTTTCTTATCCCTTTAAAATCAACCATTTTCTAGACAAAAGTCAATTAAAAGTCTCACTATGTTACTGTCTACCTAAAATCTTCCATTATCTTCTCATCTGTCAGAAAAGAATTAAAACTCTATGAAGCCTACAAGTTTGTACATGTTGGGGTCCCTGATTAATTGTGTGGGTCTCATGACCTAACACTCTTTTAATGCATCAGCTCACTACCTTTAATCACACAGATCTCTGCACTCACTAGTTCTTCTGCCTTGGATGCTGTGTTCCCAGATCTTTACAAGGCAATTTCCTTCTCATCATTGCTGAATGTCCCATAAAACAACTTCTTAGAGAAGACTTCTTTGATCATCTAATTTTTATGTTCTCTATCACATCTTGTCCTTTTCTTATAAGTCTTCTTCTTAGCACTTCCCACTATGACACCGATATCTTACCACCATATGATTGACATATTTACATACTTGCCAGTTTGTTTCCTTTAGATTTCTCAACCTGAATATGAGTTACATATATCAAAATCTTTGTCCTACTTATGTTTTACTATGTCTCATGCCTAGAAAGACATTACCCAGGGCTGATCCTCAGTAAATCTTTTTTCTATAGTCTGCTTTGTTTCTGATGTTTTTCTACCTCAAAGGATTATCTTAATATCACACGACCTGCCTATGTCAGAAATCTTAGCTTATACCTTAGCTTCTCTCTCACACTCACTGGCCATATCCAAAAGCCAATTGTGTTAAATTTTCTTCCAAATTCTACCTCAAATTTATCTAGTTCTCTGCATCTCCATTGCTGCTACTATAGCTTAAGCCACTAGCATCTCACCACTGGATTTCAGTAACAGCTCCTCATCAGTCTCTACTTCCAGCTATCCCATTTCTTTTTTTTTTTTTTGAGACAGAGTCTTGCTCTTTCGCCAGGTGCCAGGCTGGAGTGCCATGGTGCAATCTCGGCTCGCTGCAACCTCCACCTCCCAGGTTCAAGCAATTCTTCTGCCTCAGCCTCCCGAGTAGCTTGGACTACAGGTGTGCACCACCATATCCAGCTAATTTTTTGTATTTTTTAGTAGAGACAGGGTTTCACCATGTTGGCTAGGATGGACTCGATCTCTTGACCTCATGATCCGCCCACCTCAGCCTCCCAAAGTGCTGAGATTACAGGTATGAGCCACCACACCTGGTCAGCTATCCCATTTCTAATCCAGACTCCATAAAGAATATGAATTATTTATCAAATGAACCATTTTTTTTGTATTGTAAAATATTTACATGATTCTCTGTTATCCTCCCGATGAAGAAAATACCTTTAACATGCCCTGAAAAATCCTTCATCATTTGCTCTTTCCTTTTCTTACTAGCATTGTCTCCTCCACTTCCTTGGTGTCACTCACACGTGGCAATTCTTGTCACGTACCTGGCATTCAGTAAATGTGTATTTAATGACTAAATTAAGCTATGCATTCAAAAATGGCGCAAATAACAGTTAATAATGTTAAGATACTTGATAGTAAATGATATACTTTTTTGATATTATGCCTAGCCAGTTGATACAAATAACTTGCTCTTTAATAAATCATTCTGAATTATGATAAAACATGCAAAAAATAGCCCATGAAAGCTTGATAACTCTGTTAAAACCATTATCCTTATGTTGTTCATCTCTTGAACCATTTTAATTTCTATGACATGGAAGTCTTTTTTTTTTCTTCATTTTCCAAGAACAATTGACTCTGCCGGCCTGGCCTGATGAAGGCTCCTGGGCATCACTGCTCTGGCAGGTGGTTTTCATTTGCTGTCTAGAGATGCTGGCACTCCTGCAAATACAGTTCCCATCTCACTCCCAGCCAGGTCCCCAACACTGCCTGCATCTGATACAATGGCTTGTTACCTCCTGGAATATGTAGTTCTAACAGTAACACAGCCCTCTTTTTCTTCAGCAACCATTAGAAAAAAGGATTTCTTGGACTATTACATTGCAAAATATATTTTACATTTCAATTAAATACACTATTTTAAAAATATTTCTTCTGAAATAAAATATATCATCCATTTAACCTCTGACAAAGAAGCTGAATTGGAGTGGGACCTCATTGTAAAGCCCTGGCAGCTGCTGCCTAGGTTCAGTTTCCTAAGCAACCTGGAAACTTAATTAGACCCAAACAACAAGGATGAGTATTTAGAGAAATAAGATTTAGATAATCGAGGATCTAAGAACTGAGATTACTGAGAGAAAGAAACGTTAAAATGAGGTAAAGAAATTTAATGATTAAAGTAGCTACAGAGCTTTTAAAATAATATTTTTAAAGAACTTTAGTATTTTAAATCATTATTAGCCTTCAGGTTTTCAGTGGCAGATGAGGCTACAAGTGTTTAAATAATCAGCTTGAAGTGCACTGCTTGAGACAGTGCTTGTACCTATTAGCTGCTTTAAGTTAAAGAAGTATTCCTTTAAGGAATGATCCTTGAATTAGACATTGGAAAATGGGCAGAATTTGAATATGCAGGTTTATGTACAATTATGATCACACTGAGTCTGTTTATTTCACTGAAATTCCACACGTATTGTTGTCACTGTTTGCTATTATATCTTCTTATGTCTCCTCCTGCACTATTCCACTTCCCCACAACCCTTGCAAACACTGGTTCCAGGCAGGGTTAAGGAGTTGTGAAGAATCTAGGTACTCCTGTAATTGTTAATTTTTCTAATGCAGTCTCAAACCCTTGCTTTTATTACATTGGAAGTCTTAAAAGGCTTGTAGAGATCAGATTTCAGTATAAATTTCTAATTAATTTACCAATCCTACTATTAGCATCTATACAGATATTCAAAGATTCTGTAACACATCCCATTAAAGAACTTTTCCCAAGTTGCTCAGTAGTCTATTTTGGTATTGAAAAATTCTAATTTAAAGTCTTCCTAATATGAAACCAAAGTCTACTTCTCTGTTTATTCTTTTCCATCCCAGTTGTATCTCTGAGTCAAAACGAAACCATTTCCCTTTTACTGAGCTTTTAATATTTGAAGTCAACGATGTTTCTCATTTGTGTTCTCTTCCCAGACTAATCACAAAATCTCTACTTCTTCCAATCAATTTTCAAGTTCTAAAAAATAAAAGATTTTGAAATCAGAGGTGCATTTCTGTCATCATCAGGTTTAAGTATTTTCATGTCATAATTTGTTATTCTTCTCTCAATTTGCTTCCCAATATTGACTAAAACTGCTGCTTACTATTTTTTTATTTGACATGATCCTAAGATGAGAAACTCCACACTCTTGTTTGTCATTTTAATCAATTTGCTTCACTGTTCTAAAAAATAATAATAAATGTGGTAGATGACATCTTAGGCTTAACCAAACTGGAGAGCACCCAAGCACTTTCCACTGGTGTGGCACAAGCTGCCCTCATGCACACTTTTCTGAGCAGATTCGAGTCCCTGGAATAGCAACTATATACTATCCACATCTAATTTGCTTACTGCAGAAAAAAGAAGAGAATGAATTGTGAAGTAAAACGTTGGCTTCTATAATCTATGTGACCAAAATAATTTGCTGTTGGTCTCCGTGTATACCTTGCCAATTACCACATCATATATTTTCCATTTTCAAGTTTTCATTTCTGGAATTTATTTCCCGCTTTCTTCTGTGGCAATTCATCTTTAGTTTCTCAATGGCGATTCTTAGAGTCATACAAGTGTTACAGTCACACATTTGCTCCGGAAATGCCTTCCAACACTTTGTTTGCTGTCTCTGTTCTTCTCTTTCTCCCCACATCCTCTCATCTTTCAGTTCCTTTGCTCTGTCTAGAGCACACTAAAAACAGTTCATCTCAAAATTGCTTTTAAAAAATCAGAAGCAGGTTATAAGGCTATTGAGGCATGTTGCCATGAGTCAAAAAAGTTCCACTCAGGTGGCAAACATAATGATCTCTAAATATAATTTTTACTAAGTGATAGTAATGTCTTCTCTGTGTATATTATCAAATAAGAGAGCCTATCAAGGGCTCGAGCACCCAAGTTCTCTGAGCTTTGAACTGTCAGAATTTAAGATTGGACAATACGTTAGAGATTATCTGTTACAAGCCCATATTAGCTACTTTCAGAAAAAAAGATGGATCCAAATGAAACCATAGCTCAATGTATTCAATGTAACAACTCTTTTTTTTTTTTTTTTTTACCAAAACAACATTTCCTTGCTGATGCAAACCAACTACAGAATGTCCAACTATTTCCATCTTTCTGTCAGCCTATCTCTCTTTCCATTTCTCTCTCATTTCCATTTCCAGTGAATCTGGCATTTATGATTAAAAGAATGGGCTCTGGATTCAACTATTGTCTCCATCATTTGTTAACCTCAGGAATGTCAATGCATTTCTTCAAGGTTCAGTTTCCTAATTTATAAAGCAGAGATAATATCCAAATTATAGAGGTGTGGTGGACTATTCAAGATAAATCATAATAATTTTAGTGCAGTATCTATCAGATAAGGGCTCCTCAAATGTTAGCTATTTTTATTATTAATATAAAAAATGGATCCTTACTACTGAAAATGTGTAAAGGCTAGAAAAAATAGGTAAACTATTAAATAGCTAGTCAATTTAAAGACAACCACTGTCAATATATATATGTATATACATAGAAAATATCACATGTACTATGTTCAAAAATAGTTGTGTGTTATAATTTTATATAATTGATTTCACAGAATAGAATGAAACTGATTTGCTAAACATAAATTTGTTTCAAGTAGTTTTGTTAGTTCCTAATATTATCTTCATCCTGAAGAATCTAAAAATGAATCAGGGAAACTTAAACTTGATGATTTTCTTATCAGCTTCAGGCTGAATATTGAGCACAGGAAATAAAAAAGTGAGTAATAAACATTTACTTTAAATTGTACTTCTTCTAAAGATTTTCAAGCCTTTTATAATTACGATGTCTCATTGACCTTTTAAAGAAGCCAGTGTTACGGTGTGGCACATCTTTAGTGCAGTGTAAAGCTAGACTAATCCAAAAAGAAACACTGATATCCTGTGTATCTACGTAGAAAACCGTACTAAATAAGGCAGTGATGAGTTTTGAGAGACTGTGTGGTTTAAAATTTCTTAGGCCCTTCCCTGACCACATCATGTGTTTGGTTCCTTAGATACCGACTTTGTTTTGATAATCTTTGCCCTACTCATTCACTCATTCATTTATTTACTTATTCAATGTTTGCTGATTATCTACTCTACATTCAATATTATGCTAAAGGGACTACAGCTAAAAAAGTAACAAGAAAACCTCACTGTGATAAGAAGTTATAATTCAGCCAAGTGATGAAGAGAAAGTTTTAGTGCACTGTGATAAGCACAATGAAAGGAAGCACAAGACACCATAGCAACATGCAGATAGAGATCCATGTTCCACATGGAAGTTGTCTAAGAAGGGTCCATGAAGGACATGAAAGAAGGTCCATGAAGCAGAGGCATTGCTGAGCTGCCGTGAGCTCTGCCCAGCAACTTCCTTGCAGTTTTGTTTATAGAGGTATAGTTAGAACTGCCTCGGTTATAGCAGTCTGCCTCAGTAATGGTGGACGCCCTTCCCCCCACAGAGCTGGACCGTCCTGATTCCAATTGTGCTTAATCTGAAACTCTCAATCCAGAGTGCTTCAGATTGCTGGTCTTTTTGGGGGTGGGACCCACCGAGCCAGATCACCTGGCTCCCTGTTTCAGCCCCCTTCTTTTCAGTTGAATGGGTGGCTCTGTCTCTCAGGTGTTCTAGGCACCAGTTGAGACAGCCACCCAGATTTGTGTGAGATTTTGTGCAGAGACCCGCTGTGCCAGCTGAAACAGCTGTGCTGGAAACTTGTGGCACTTTTCTGTCTGGGAATCTCCTGGTCTGTGGGCAGTAAAATCTCATTTGGAAATGCAGTGATCACTCACGCTCTATGTTCTCACTGGGAACTGCACTCCAGAGCTGTTTTATTCAGCCATCTTCCATAAATTTGTTTTAGAAGTTAACATAGCATCTGTAAATAGTAGATATTCAATAAAAGTTAGTTCTTTTGTTACTATCATTATGTTGCTTTCTCACTTTATTTTGTATCCATAAATATTATTTGTTCTCTACCTAATTGTCAAGTAATGTTCTTTTATGAAAATATTTTATAACTTTGGAGCTAACCCTATCAATAGATATGATGCAAATTTAACATCTGTGAAAAGGATTATGTTTATTTGAGGGTAGCAGAGGACTTGTAAACACCCAGGAATATTGACAGGGAAGTAGAAAGTAAGTCTAGCATGTCACACAATCCAAATGTTCCATTGGGAGTTGTGTAGTCGTTTGTCACTTTCCTTAGCCATAATTTGCTCCTAATTTCAGAGACAATGTTATTCAGAGTTATGTTTTTACAGGTATCTTTCTCTTAAACATCCCTTAAGTCACTTGTGTTTTGAGAGTAATGCATCTACTATAATAAAACTAAAACTCTAATGGATAAGAACAAACTCAACTGAGAAAACTATCAACATTTCAGAACAACATGCTACATGGTACTCAAAAATAGAAGATACTTATAAATGAGTGTAAGGAAAGTAATTGTTTCATATTCAATTTGATCTCCCATCTTTGCAAATGGCTGTTTCAAGTTCTGTTCCAAAATGGTGTCAGGGTTTTCACTGCTGTCATCAATTGCCATCGGTACTGCCTTTAACTGACATAATCACTGATTGTTACAATTAGTGCCCATTAGTAGAGAATAAAATTAGAGTCTCAGTCATATAGAATTGTCCATTATGTCCATAGAATATACAAAGTTCATCACTTATGATTAACATTACCAGAGAGAATTCAAAAGAAATTATGAAAGACCTGTCACTTTATAATGCTGCCAGATGTGAATATCAGAGATGATGTACCAACTGTCAAAACTCAATGTTCTGCTATAGAACACCCAGATTTTTAGATTCGTGGATATGAAAGTATGAAGAATTAGAAAAACAATGTGTTTAGTGGATAGGAACTTTGAGGGGATCAATAGACAAGGTACATTGTTGAATAGCAGAGAAAAATATATAGAATGCATTTGATATAGTTAGGTCCCTTTATAAATTTATTTGCCCTTTTATTGGTTTTAATGTATAAGCCAAAAGAAGTGCCAAACCTATTGTGAAAAAGATCAAAGTAAACATAGTTTTTAACCCCTGATGTTTTAATTATAAAATAAATTGGCCAGTTGTACCATTCTTGTGATAATAATTGTTAACACTCCACTCTAAACGAATACATTTTAAATAGGAGGCTGAGAAGTTAAGACAAAATATGTGATGCCTGGAGCTTCAGCCTCCATCTTAGGTCATGCAGTGACCTTGAGGCTACAATCTGTTTGGATGGTAGAGCAGAAAGATAGAAGGAGCCCCAGTCTTCATTAACTATGGACTTAGTCTGTTTATCAAATTCAAATTATATGACTAACCACTGGGAATATTAAAATAATAAGAGAAAAAATTTTCACCATGTAGACATCATTAGCTATGGAATATCATTTATGTTTCAACAAGGTGACATCAACTCAATATATATTTCATTTTTATGAGATATTTGTTATAAAAATTATAAGCTTTGATATATAGTATAAAGATTTCCATTCTTTCCCTAGAAGTACCTACTTTTAAGTTACATGCCTATCTTTTCTGACATTTTCTATGCACATAAAAGCATTTATATACTTTATTTAATAGCAATTAATGCAATTAAATGAAGTATAATTAATACATATTTAATTGCACATAACAACTGTACTTATTTATGGGGTATAGTGTGACATTTTGATACACATATACAATGTGTGACAGTGGAATCAGGAGAATTAGCACATCCATCACCTGAAATATTTATCAGTTATTTGTGTTGATAACATTCAAAATCTACTCTTCTAGCTATTTGAAAAAATACAATAAATTACTGTTTAATGTAGTCACCTGACAATGCTATAGAATACTATAACATTTCTATCTAGCTATAATTTTGTATTCATTAACCAATCTCTTCCTGTCTCCCACTCCCCATACCTTTCCCAATCTCTAGTAATCACTTTCTAATTTCCATGAGGTCAAGTTTTTTAGCTTGCACATAGGAGTTAGATCATACAGCATCTGTCTTTCTGTGCCTGACTTATTTTACTTAACATAGTCTTCTCCAGTTCCATGCATATTGCTGCATATTACAAGATTTCAGTCTTTTTTATGTCTGAATAATATTCCACTGTGTACATATATCACACTTTTTTATCCATTCATCTGTTGATGAACACTTAGGTTAATTCCATATCTTCGCTATTGTGAGTAGTGTTACAATAAAAAAATTGGAGTGCTGATATCCCTTCAATATATTGATTTCCTTTCTTTTGGATATATAACCAGTAGTGGGATTTCTTGGATATATAGTAGTTATATTTTTAGCCTTCTGTGGAATATCCACACTGTTTTCCACAATAACTGTACTGACTTACATTCCCACTGCCAGAGTATAAATGTTCTCTTTTCTCTGCATCTTCACCAGCATTTGTAATGTTTTTGTCTTTTTGATAATAGCCATGCTAACTGGGATGAGATGATAGCTCATTGTAATTTTGATTTGCATTTCCCTGATGAGCAGTGATACTGAGCATTTTTTCATATACTTGTTGGCCATTTTTATGTCTCCTTTTGAGAAATGTCTACTCTGAAACAAGGTTGTTTCTTTACTGTTAAGTTGTTTGAGCCTTTTGTATGTTCTGTAGTACATTAATTTCTTATTGAATTATCTTTATTTTCAATAGGTGTTATATTGTACTATTTTATTGCCACTTACCCTTCTCACCACTTTCATATCCTATTTTACATCACTAGTATTGATATTCTTTCCTGTATCATGGCACATGTTATATTTAATTTTACAAACATATGAATTTAAACTATAATCTACTTATTAACATAAAACTTTATGCAACATAATATATGAAAGAATATTAATAAACTACATTTCACCACTAAATTACATTTTTTTCATTACACCAGACAGTGATGCATTAAATATTCTTATGTTTATCTCTTTGTAGATATTTAGAATATGGTTCTAGAAATGGGTCTGCTAGGTTACACTGTCAAATGTTGAAGTTTTTCTATATTTATATTTATATCTACATCTTATCTATTCAAATTGCCTTCCAAAATATTTGCACTTATTAACATTCCTGACACTATGTAATGGAGCATTACCAAACTTTTAAATCCTCACCATGGATATAAAGGTCCACAAATGAACATTTAGATTGTTTCCAGTTTAAGGCTGTTATGAATAATGTTGCTATCAACATTTGTATGTGAATTTTTGTGTGGACATATGTTTTAGAAATCAGTGGATTTTATATATTGATCCTGTATACTACCACCCTGATGAGCTCATTAATTAAACTCTAATAGGTTGTTTCTCTGAGGAATTCTTATGCTTTTCCATGTACAAGATCATGCCATCTGTGAATAAAGATAATAGGTGTTTTTTTTTTTTCCTTTTTTAGTTATGCCCTACAAGTTACAGTTCAATATTGGGTAGAAATTTCAAAACAGACATCCTTGGTGGTCCTTGCCTTAGTTCAGGTTGCTATGACAGAATACCATAGACTGGGTGGCTTAAACAGTAAACATTTACTTCCCACAATTCTGAGAGCTTGGAAGTCCAAGGACAGGGTGCCAGCAGATTTGATATCTGCTGGGGGCCTTCTTTCTGTTTTGCAGATAGCCATCCTCTCATAGCTTCATAGAGTGGAGAGAGAGCAAAGAGAAAGCCAGCTCTTTCACACTTCATCTTATAAGGATACTGATCTAATTGTGAGAGCCCATCTCCAAATACCATTACATTGGGCATAGGGTTTTAATATATAAATTTTAGCATGGAAAAACATTCATTTTATAGTAGTTCTTATTTAAGTGGGAAAGCATTCTATCATTCTCCATTAATTCTATTAGTTGTGGGGATTTGGTAGATGCCCCTTTTTGGGTTGAGAACATTTCCTACCATTTCTCTTTTGTTGAGTGTGTTTAGCATGAAAGTGTATTGGATTTTGACAAAAGCGTCTATTAAGATGACTGTGTGAGGTTTGATTTTTTTTTGATTAATAGTAATATATTCTTACATTAATTTTTAGATGTTAAAACAATCTCACATTCCTGGGACACATTCCACTTCGTGACGGTGTACGTTCCAACACGTTTTATGTGTTGGCCAGTTTCATTTTGTCAATACTTTGTTAAGGATTGTGTTTATCTATTTGCAAAGGATAATAATACATAGTGTTATTTTAAAGCAATGTCTTTCTCTGCTTTTGCTATCTGAGTAATCTTAATCACATGAAGTGAATTAAAAAGTGTTCCATCTTCTTATAATTTTTGGTAGAGTTTGTAAATAGTTAATATTAATTCATCTTTAAATTTTTTGTTAGAAATCATGGTTAAAGTCACCTTAGCTTAGGCTCTTCTTTGTTGGAGGTTTTAAATTATTAATTTAAGCTCTTTACTTGTTGATGTCTGATAAAATAATCAATTTTTTCTTGAGTCGATTCTGGTGTTTTGTATCTTTCTAAGAAATTGTACATTACCTCTATGTTATCTAACTGGTTGGCATACCATTGTTCATAATAATCTCTTATCCTTTTTTACTTCTGTAAATGAGGACTGTGCTCATTTGTATGCTCCACATGTTTGAAATTCTGAGACTGTAACCCTTTTTCTTCTTTCTTTATCACAACACTAAATCAATGCTGCTAATTATACAGATTTTATTGAAGAATTGTGGTGAACTATAGGCAATTAGAGTTCAGGCATAAAATAACTTCAATTTGAATTTCAGATAGACTTCCTATAAATTCTATGAATCAGAATATCAGAGTTTAAAAACTGGTTTTATCCCTTATTTGCTGAGGAGTTTTAAATAATAATGATGGTGAGCACTCTTCTTGTGTCCTTGTTCTCAACGTGATTGCTTCTATTATGTCGCCATTAAACATGGTGTTACATTTCTATTTGAAACATTATCAATTTTTTTTCAATTTTTTTGTGGTCTGGTTCTTCTGTTTTGATGTTAACAGTTTTCTTTCTTGGTTCTTGAATCTTGGAGTTCAGTAACTTCTCATACTGTGTTAACTCATCCTTTTGATGTACAGTTTCAGTTCTTTCTTCACTCTAAGAAAGCCAATTATATAAGTATTACATCTCCATTTTCTCTTCCCACTAACATAATTTTGTACTTTTTGCTCTTATCTATTTTGCTTTAAATTATTATATCAAGTCATATTTTATGACTTCTATTCTTTTAAGCAACATCTAATTCTGAATACTTCCAATGTGCTTTTTATTTTCATAAATACATACCTATATGTATGCATCTGTGTGTGTATATATATACACATATATATGTGTGTATATATATATTCACATACATATTTTCCCTTTTCTTTCTCTTTCTTTTTCTCAGCCAACCTATTTTTAACAACTTCTATGCCCTTATTTTTCTACTTGAGTGTCTACATTTCTTCTTTGTATGAGATAATATGCTCTATAATTTATTTTCATACAAGAAATGTATATGTTTCTTATGGAATTCTTCTCATAAATTGTGTCAAGTCACCTTTTTGTTGTTTCAAATAATTGCTATGCATAGGACTAACATTGGATACTTTCACATATTAATTCTCTTTAAAAAGGAAAATTCTACTTAAGCCCATCAGTAGAGATGAGTTGGGGAAAAAAATGAACTGGGAAGTTCATCTCTTCAATTTAAGTAAAATCCTTTAAAAAAAAAAATCTCTTACATATTTGAATCTTGGTGAACAACTCTTTCAAGCTTGCCAAGTTTACTTCTTGTGATGAGGAAACTATCCTGGTAAAATGACTTCTTGATCTACTCAGAATGTTTTTGTTTTATCAGTTTGTAGTTATCTCTGTTCAGCTGACTTTTGCCAACAACTGCAGAGTTATTTACTGTGCTCTCTTTATAAATATTTTACCATTATGTTTTTTGTTTTTGCTACGTATGTATACACCTCTTTCTCATCGTGCCAAGGAAACTATCATTATTTGCATCTTCCAAGACTTTCTAACTCATGAAGAAAACTGCACTGGACTGTAGTATGAGTTGGTTGACAGTGTGCCTTCATTTTAGTCTTCATCTTATTTGGCAGATATGTTTACTTTTTCCTAGAAAACACATTTTTCTTCTTTTTTTGTTTTTCGTGGAGTAAGTTTCAGGAAATGGTGTGGAATAAACATTTTGCTCCATTGTCATTTACCACCAGTCTTAAAAATAGGACATTCTCCTTTGCAGGGGACATGGATGAAGCTGGAAACCATCACCCTCAGCAAACTAACACAGGGACAGAAAACCAAACACCGCATGCTCTCACTCGTAAGAGGGAACTGAACAATGAGAACATGTGGACACAGGGAGGGGGACATCACCCCTGGGCGCCTGTGGGTTCGGGGGTAAGTATAAGGAGAGCATTAGGACAAATACGTAATGCATGAGGGGCTTAAAACCTAGATGCTGGTTGATAGGTGCAGTAAACCACCATGGCACATGTATACCTATGTAATAAACCTGCATGTTCAGCACACGTATCCCAGAACTTAAATTTTTTTTTAAATAGGACATTTTAATACAGTATTACACAGAAATAAAATCATTCTTCTATTACCTAGATTGTCAAGCAAATATTGAGAAATATTTGGATATACTGTATTAAAATAACAAATTTTTAGTCTTGAGTTTTATGTAAGAGAAGAAATATTTCAAAGGATAAACCCTAGTTGAAAGGATCTTTCATTTCCCCTGCTGTTGAAAACATAATCATTGAGAGCTATAATATATTCATCCTATAACATGGCTATGATAAGTTTAAGGTAATTATAATACACATGCATGTCAGCTTGTCTTCAACACTCAGGTTTCAACTTTATCAAAAAGTAAACCCAGATATTTTCTGAGAAAATTTTGCCTTGTAATTTGATGAATCAACCATTGTGTGGATTAATAAATATTCCAGGCTTCATTTGTGATAAGTCTTCATTTCTTGACTTCTGTGAGGTTTGACCACCACTAAATCTCACTAGGTTTCTTCTGGGGGAAGTTAGGCCTTCCTTCCTCAGAACCTTCTGCTCTTTTGTCAGCGAGTCCTCTTCATTCAGTATTCATCCATGACATTGTTTAGGAAGGATCAGCAGTCCAAGGCTTTATCTATTTGACCCAAGCAAGAGAGTTGTCAGATCAGAGAAAACAGCCACAGCCCCTTGCCACTGCTCTGGTCATAGGTTTATAGTGCAGGCTTCTCTTTGCAAAGGATCATCAACATCAACATGTTGTTTCCAGGGTCATAAATTTGCAATGTGATGAGACGTAACCAGATGTTGCCAAACGTGAATTGACTCATAAAGCAGCCTCTCTTCAGCTCTGTCTTTCTTCCCAACTCAGAGAAGCTGGTGGTCCATGTAGTTCTTCATATCCAGCTGGGGGGCTTGGTGGTCCAGAATGAAGTCAATCATTTTCAGGACCAATTATATTTTTCAAGCTGAATACTCGTGTGGTCATTATCACCTACTCCACAGATATTTTCTGTGACTTGAACTCCTGCGTGGAATTTACTGCCATTCTTGGACATACTTTTGTTTTATCTTTTAGTTGTTGCAATGGTGGCTGTTGTTACGCTGTTGTTCTTTGTATACAGTGGTGGGAGAAAATGACATGTCAATCTACTGTTCTTGCTCCCACCTGACATCTATGGCTTGATTTTACATGATTCCAATTATTTCAAATGTGTTAGGACTTGTTTTAATGCCCTAGGATACAGTAAATTTCAGTAAATGTTCCAGAGTATAGCTCTAGATATAGCAAATTTTGAAGTCATTTGAGTTTTTGCACATGCTCCAGCATTTTGAAGATTTTAAAAGTTGAAGCAACTTAGGCCATGGAAGTTAAGCAAATCATCCAAGCTCAGATCATTTGTTACTTAAATCCAAGGCTCTAGCCTCCTGCTTCGGTGTGTCACTGCACTTCTTTAGGAAACCAATAGTTTATAATCTGAACATAGTAAAAATACATAATTGTAATCTTACCCCTTTAGATATAAAGCTAGGTTAAATTTAATGCAAAGTTCATTGGAAGTAAAAACAGACTTCAAAAGTCAGATGTTAAAGCATTCATGGTAGATTGTTGCTTTTCTAAATTCTAGTTTTCTATTTTATAAAACTAGAGTCCTAATAACTATATATCACTATATCATAATATTATTTGTTAGACATGTCAATTAAGAGTCCTCATAAAGAGTCCTTTAAATTACCTTTGAAAAAAGTCTATAACATTATCTAATTTATCACCTTATGTCAGGTTTTTAATTCTTTCCTGTTTGCTCATACTCGTAGTGGCAAGATTAGAGTTGTTTCATTAGCAATTGGCTATTCTTTCATGACCAGCAGAGCTAGGGAGGAGTACAAGAGAAAAACACCTGATGTAAAAGTCAAGCATCTTTAAGTACAGTAAGAATTCTATGCCACTTCAAATTTTCAGAAAAATAAAAATGCTAACAAGTGGTCAGCATTTGGTATTTGTTATTGTTTTGTTTTATATTATTTATGTTCTTGATTTAAGACTCACTTCTGCAGGTATGTTTTCTTTAAATAAAGCATTGATTGGGGGAGTTCTTGTTTTCTTCAGATTAAAATCTAAAAATTCTCTTTATTCTATAATTTTAGTTTTTCTTAGTAGCTGAAAAATTAAATTCAACTTTTATATTTCAGTAATCATTCTTACCTGCAGTTTAGCATAAAGTGTGACTACTTTTTGTTTTTTGTGTTAGTTATTAGACACAACCTTAAAAATCATAATTTTGAAGGATACAGGAATCCACACCCATCCCTATAGATTGTGATTTAATTTATTTATATCCAAGCATAGGTATTTTTCAGAGGCTCACAAGTTATTATAATGTGTGGCTAGAAACAAGAACCATTAATGTAGTACAAACCTTCATTAATGAAACAAGATGAAGAAATTCAAGTTTACTGATGTTTTGTGCCTTCTCAAAGCAGTCAGCTGGTGCCAGAATCCAGCTCTCCAGTCACTTATTCTATGTTCTTGACTCCCCAAAACAGAACGCAGGAGGAGCCTGTGACTTATTTCTCAAGCATTTCCCAGTGACGCACAATATCAGGCACATCAAAGGTTCTCAATAAAACACTTGCTAAATGTTCAATGAATAAATAATTAAATGAATGTCAGATGGCTCCCCATGTCTTATTTATTCTGTGTCTTCATTGAAATAATACTTGTTGCTGAGTGTTGAGACAAGAGTGTCAGGCCTGGTAGAAGCCCAACATTCTTTCATAGAGGTCAGAAATTTTGTCACATTTTTAAGTAATAGAAGAATTTCTAATTAGCTAAGGAGGTAGAAAGAGAGAGTAGAAATTTACAATGAAAGGAGGTCACTATAACATTGAAGGTAGTGCTGAAGGGAGCGGAGCGAGTCTTCTGAACATTTTGGATCCCAGAAGAGATGCTGTAACAGTTTCCATGTCCAAATATATAAATGGAAAAAATTTATCAATCTGAGTATCAGGAATTCAAAAAGGAAGGCATTCAAGGCTCTCAGGGACCAAGGCCTGTCTATTGTGACTGCTAATCCAAGTGAGTTTGGGTTAAAAGGGGTTAACAGCCCTCTGCTGTAACACATGATTGGTCTTTATGAGGTTGAAGCTCTTGTCTGTTTGAGGCCTACAGATGATGCTAAAGAGCCAATAATGACAGCAATTCAAAGCAATCTAATTATGCAAACGGGAGGCTAAACAATTTCATCATCCTTAAATTAGATTGTCCTAATGAGATAAAGACACCAATTAATCCTGAATTAATTTCAATAGCCTATTTCAGGCAAACACTTTAATATGCAAATGTAAATGAGAAACAAAGCCTACTGTAGAATGCCAGAGTTCAGAACCTCTCTCTTTGCAGCTGCAGCGGGTGTAAATAGTGCCTAATGAGTTTGCATGGAAAGACACAACCAGCCGAAAATTTTAGACTTCATAAAGCACAGCCGGTACCTCAGGTATACTGGATGTGGTCTGCAGCCAGACATAAAAGGAGAGGAGATTTTGCAGGTGAATGTTACGGTAAGGTAGGTGCACATTGCTGGAGTCATACATACCATTCTCTAAGCAAAATCAAGGCAGTCCATCCAGCTCAGTGCTCAACTGTGCCATGTGTGCATGTGTGTGTTTGCATGTGTGTAATTGTGTGTGTGATGTGTGGTGAAGGGGAGATGGAGAGGAGAAATAGTGAAGTGAGAGAAGAGGGGCAGTGTGAACACTTTTTAATGAGTTGATATTTAGAGAGCCAAGTTGTCATAACATACATCTGGACAGAAGTCTCTCCTGGACATAAAGTTGATTTTTAATTAGTGACCACACTTAATCACTTTAAATTGGCCATTCCCGACCCATTTAATATTTCTAAATAATTAATTTCCTAAATAAGACATGGGAACTGATTCAAAATTGTAGGCTCCTTTGCTGAATTCAAAGGTCTGTGATTTTAATGATATCTGGCTGGGGGACTCTTGAATGGACTAATTCCTTTTCTAACTAACAAAATATCCCCACAGGTAATAAGCTGGATGATAGTCTCATCCTTCTAGAAAAGAAAGTGATAGCTGATATTGGGAGTGAATCCAAACAGAAATAAAGAGAAAGAGAATAGTACTTTTCAAGGCTGTCAACATTAACCTAAACTGCCTGGGTTCAGTTTAAGTGAATAAGAAAAATTGGTGATCAATTGCTTTATTAGTCACGACACTAAGGGGACAAAATAATGTCTAGAACTGCCGTATAAAATATAGAATGCTGATGCAATATTTTGGACATACTTATGCTAAAATATAGTCGTTTATCTGAAATTTAAATTTGGTTGGGTGTCCTATATTTTTATTTGCTAAATCAAGCAACTAATAATGCCAGATGCATAATAGATTTTCAATAAATATTCATTCGACAAATCAAATCAACCTGAAATCAGAGATTTGGAATGCCATTTGCAAAAAGAAAAAGATGTGTAATATATTTTGGGGCATGAATCCCCATTTTCAGGGAGTGGATCAGGACTCAGAACAAGATCTTCTGATTAAGAACAACGTCCTCTCAGCTGGCATGTTCATAAAACATGATCACCTCTCTTGAGGTGCCCATCTCACTCAGTCTGGACAAGGCATAGATTGTCCTTCAAAGATTCAGAACTGGGCCTGAGGAACTAGAGTTATGTGATTCCAGTACTTTGAGCTCTAATTGTGTAAATTTGGTATACAAATTAGCAGCTACTACCAAGTAGAAGGAATGTGCTATTATGATTAATAGTGTTAGTCCTGGAGTCAGACAGGACTATTTTCAAAATTTTGCTCTATAATTTAAGAGTTTGGGAAAATTCTTTAGCCTCTCTGAGCTTAATCACTTCATCTGTAAAATGGGAATATTTCAAAAGGTTGTGTGGCCATTAAACTAGCTACTATGTAAATAAAGCATAAAACAAGTGCTCAATAACTGCTAGTAACAAGGGGAGTTTGAGTGTTAGAGAAAGGGAATCTACAAACAGAAAAGAAGGAAACTGACTTGCAGATGAAGTCAAAATGAAAAATGGAAAGAACATTTCTCATGTTCCTTATTACTTACTTCTCCAAATTCCAACCATATTATTGGCTAAGTTTCTTGACATATTCATTCCTCTAGTCTCCTTTCACTCCAATAACGACCCCCACACTTGTCCTTTTCTTCTTGGGTTTGATTGATTCTGACTAAAGCAAAGATATTTAGAATTTCATTAGCCTTATTGAAAATGTAGGCTAACTTTCCAAGCTAACAGATGCCTTTTAGAAGTAAACTCCCAAGTATTCTAAATCTCTGTGACTAAAAGGATAATTAGAAATATCCCTTCACTGCCCAGCTTTTTCTGAACTGCAAAATCGTTTTCCTCCTTATCATTTTTTTCAAGCTCCTCAGACATAAAATCTGAAAATCCTATCACCATTTTTAAATTTCTGAGTCACTGTTAGATGGAGTGGCTATATTTTATACTGCAAAAATTGTAACGTGGTCTGACAGCATGAATATACTTAAGGGGGACAACAAGGCCAGCTATTTGATATTAAAACTGTTCTGGAAAATCTGAGATATGTGGGTTCTAACCTCTAGATATTTTGCCACCCTCCTCCTACTTCTGCTTAACTCTAAGCTGTACTCTGGATGTCAGGTGATGAGGGTAGCGCCCCCCTTGCATATTCCAGTCTTTTGGGGATCAAAGTACAGTGGTTCCCTGAAGAAATCCTCTCTACAATCCGGTCTTCAGTTTATTTCCTTGATCTGTTCAAAGGTACAGAATTACGAATTACTTGATTTACAGATCTTTCTCTTGCAAATTCTACATGGGATTTAGGGGGTGTTGGTGAGAGTATTTCTTTGGTGCCTAATTTCTGTTGTATTAGTCTCTGGGGAAGTATTGAGTTAGGGGTTCCATCTTAATTAACATTCTATAAGGTTCAACAAAACATGTTAAGGCTACATCTGAGAGCTACTTTGTCACCAGACGAGGTATCCATAATTCAAAGATAAAGGTAAAACTCATCAAGAGCTTCAGAGTCTAGCAGAGGAGAAATCCTATTTGCAATTTCCTACAGAACAGCGTGATAATGCATGTATGTAGGTGGGTCAAATTTAGCACAACAAAGGGAACAAGAACTACCTGAGAGGGAGATGGAAGGCTTCTTTAGGAAAACAGTACAGTTTGTCAAGCTAGACAAAACACTTTATGACTCTCAGGTACAAGGAATGAGGTAATATGATACATGATTATAATTTGCATCTGAAGACACATGTCATTAACAGGTAGGTAAACCTAATTACCAATTGAATAATAGTTCTGAATAATTATTTCTGAACTTTCACAAGATCCCATGAAAAATAAGTACCTGAAAAAAAAGAGATTAGTAAACTACTCCTGGTCTCCTCTTCCTCTTCCTCCTTTTCCTCCTCTTCCTCCTCCTTCCTCTCTCTTCTCACTCATCCAGTAGAAAAACTGCTTTAATCTGTCATTTGATAAAGTTGAAAGTATGGTTATGGATAGAGGTTAAATGACATCTACAGACAGTCTACATATTAAACAGCAATATTTTCGCATTAGCAAATAGAGCATTTGTGTGGACAATGTGTTTTGTTTTGCCAAGGGTTATACTCCTGAGTATAACATTGCACTATGATCACACTCTATCCATCCTCATGTTAGTGACTTAATCAACACTGTGCAGTTCTCCTATCTGTAAAAGTAGTTAATACGGGCACACACAAAAAAAGTAGTTAACACTTAAGCTATTGATAAAATCAAATAAAATATAAAAGTAGTTTATAAAATATAAAATACTACCCCCAAAATGCCAGTCATTTCTTTTCCTACACAAAAACAAGCAAATGTAATAGCTGTTTCCTCAGAAAGGAGTCAAGGCCCCAGAACTTAATTACTCCTAAAATAGAATCACAGCAGAATCTATTTCCTTTTACATGTATGACTCAGCCCCCTTGCCCCTATTGTACTTTGAATGGACTCTCAAAGAGCTTTAATGAAATGCCAGCCATATTTTAAGCATGAATGTGAGATGTTATTCACAGATAACTGTTGTGAGATAAAGTGGGATAGAGTTATGATAACACTTCGGCACATCCTGGCCAGCAGACCAGATAGACTGCTGTTTGATAAACCTAATAAAACAGCAGAGCTTATTGATATTGCTGCTCTACTCAGCTGAAGCAGCCTGAGATTGTCTATCCTCTGGCATGGAAGCGGAACCCGAGGTGGAATGGACTGACAGCCTAGGCAGCCAGCGGCCTCAGCAGCTTACGGGACTCTGATTGCTTGATTTGACAGTGCCAGAAATTTCCTATATTCTGGTATTAATTCTGCAGATAACAATAGCTTCTTGAATAATGTCCTGTGTTAATAGGGGCAATTGGTATCTTTGACTGAGCTCTGAACACTTGTGCTGGTCTTGGCAGGACATTACAGACAGGGTTGCTGAGACTCTAGTCTACTCAAAACACATGTCATACTTGTGACAGAAACATCACATAAAGATGTCTTGGCTAGCTCATGGTTGTTGCTTTTTCTTCTAAATAAAAGACTTATGAATTAATTTTATATAGCCACACTAAGAAAGTATGTTAGGTTATGTTATCAGCATAGAATTAATAATAATACGTGCTAGATTACTCGTTAACACATTTGCCACCCATGAAAAGCAAACATCATCTGAACAAAGTTCAAATTGCATAAACTCAATGATTTATCACCAAAATAAATGTTTATTTTCCTAACATTCAAACCCGTTTCTTTTCTTCTCTATATCACTAAATAACATCATTGTCTAATCAGTCTCTCAAGCCCAAAACTAAAGTGTGATCTTTGATTCCAATTCCTTGAATTTATAGAACGAATTCATTCAAGTCCTATCTACTCTACTTCCAAAATGTCACCTATAACCTATAGAGATAGTGAGAAAAATTTAGGGGTCTCAATGGATAGAAGACAATTTTTATCATTATTTCTTAACTGAACTTCAGAAATATACTGTTAAGTTGTCATGCATGCTATCCTTTGTTTAAAATAGCAGCCAAAGTAATTTAGTAAAAAGAGAAAGATGATCAGAAGATATTAAAGTCCTCCAAAGGTATGCCATTAGAATAAAGTCAAAACTACTTACTTTCTCTGCCAACATGAGAAGGTGACTTGGGTATGATAGAGGTTGAGGAGAAGCCCTTGACACTCTTTCTTTTACATTACTAGATAATCTAAGTGAATGCAGAAGCAGACCTGACTCATTTGATGGGACCACTTTAAAATCAAGACTTCAAAACAACGTATCCGTCACATGATATGTACTCTTAAAATAGTTGTGCCAAAGAAGCTTGATATTAAAAGTCCTATTTCCTCTATATATGGCTTCACATATTTATTCTTTTATGTTTACTAACTATATTATCAACTTAAGTAACATATATTATTTTTAGCCATATTTACATAAGTGTTGCTTCTAATTATTCGCTGATGAATAGAAAATTCCAAAGCAGAAATTATTCTACTTTGGATATTATTAAAGGATAATCTTATATAGATATTTGTCTGGCGTATTTAAACTAGTGAGATTTTTCTGGGTTGAAACTACATTAACACATTGAAGCATTCTATATCTTATTTAGACAGTAATAGGAACATTTTGGTCTGAATACATGAAAAGAACATTTACCTCAGTAAACATATTTAACGTCTTGAATAATTATATCATTATGCTGAAAAAAATGGCAGCATGACACAGAACCACCCAGGAAGATAAAGGTTTGATAGCATATCACAATCACACCATATGAATTAACTTGGAAACAATACAATTCCCAAGGAGTTACTCTCTCTTGAAGTCGGTTGTTATTTAAAAAAGAAAAGAAGAGAAGAAAAAAGAAAGGAATTGGTAGAAGAAAACCACACACCAAGTACAGAAATTATTACTATTTTTTTTTATTATTTTACACTCCTCTTAGCTCATCCCTAACGGACTGAAATTATTAAGTGTTTAGTTCGTGCTAGGGAGTTTTAAGAACCTTATAATAATTCTATCATATGGGTCCTCTTATTTTTTCTAATTGTAGACTAAATAACAACAAATGAACTGAGATATTAAGTGTTTTCTCCAAAGTCACAAAGCCACACCAGAGGGTCAAGCTCTAGAGCCCTCATTATTAACCACTGTCCCATATGGCCTGATCACACAAAAGACTGACAGAGAAAGTAGGAGAATAAAAGAAAGGTGTTAAAATAATGAACTGAGCCTATAAGAAATGGAAAGGACTACAAAAGGGGCATCATCCCTAACCTAAATAAAAATGTTTTGACCCATTATCAGTGTACTGATTGGTCCAGATCATATTGCACCTTTTTGTGTATTTTTGTTTTGATATAATTTCAAACTTAAAGAAAAATAGCAAAGTAGCAAGATGAATATGAGGAATTTCTGTACACTCTTAAAAAGATTCACAAATTATTTACATTATGGACAATTTGACTTATTATAATGTCTGTCACTGCCTCTCTCTCTCTCTCTCTTTCATCTCTATTATCTTTTTTCTTGAACTATTTAAAAATACATAAGAAGTTAAGATGGCCAACCAGTCACCACCAAGAGAAACATCTGTCATGAAGAGACCAGGACACTGGGAAGACTGGCACACTCTGGGCAGATCTTCAGAGGAAAGGCATTGAGAGTGGACAGAGGGAGAATACAGACACTGAGCTGCAGAGGGTAGAAGTTGGGAATCTTACAAAGGGCTACCAAGCACTGAGACTTGTTCCTGGCCCCCAGTGACTCCTAGGGAAGGAGTGAGCTGAACAGATAAGGAGTGGTCAGTTCTCACCAAGAACCTCTGCAATCCAGGCAGCAGGAGACTCCATGACCCCCATGGACAGTGGAGCTGGCAGGGAGAGCTGCTTAGAGAGGTGGTAAGAGCAGGACTCCAGCCTGTGTGAAGCCCACAGTGTTTGGTGCAAGAACAACTGCAGTGAGGCACGGTTAGGGATGCCCATTCACCAAGGCTCCCAGTGCTCCTCTAGAAGACTTTAGCCACAGGGTGACTGTTGGACCTGGGAAAAGCAGGGCAGTCTTGCCCATAAAACAGGGCTGGTCCAATCTGAGCACCCCTTTCTTTACTGGCCTTTCTTGGGGCCCCAGCCTGACTCACTGGCTGGAGGCACAGCCTCAGATGCCCAACCATGGTGCTTCCTGGGGACTCTCATTATAGCTCCTTTGCTGGCAGACCATCCCCGACTTGGAGAGCTCCAGCAGAGGGGCCCCCACCAACATGCATCACCCCACCTGAACCCTCCCCACACCACAGCCTCCCTGTGCTGCTTTGTCAGCATGTACTCAGCCATAGCCACCACCCCACCACTTTGCCAGAGCACACATAGGCAGAGTTTGCCTCCCCTTTCCCACTGACACACGTGCATACATACCCTGGTGTGTCACTGCTGCCAGTGTGAGCTTAACCCACCTCCCCCTCACACACACCCCACTGCCACCACTGCTGGTGCAAATGCGCAGATGGATGCAAGCAGCGCTGCCCCCAACATGCTAATATTGCCACTAGTACAAAAGCGTGTATGACACTTCTAGTTCAATATTTCATAGACACTTCAATTTCTACAGGTACATAACGTATCAGCTTTCCCCCAAAACCTGTTCCTCTTCTTCTATGCCTTATCTCAGTGAAAAAAGTCACTACATATCCAATCATGAAAATAAGAAACCTGGAATTCATCATAGCTTTCTCTCCTTCTCCCACTCATTCAACCCCCAAATCCAATTACTCACTACCACTTGTAATTCTGCTAGGTAAATGCCTCTAAAATCTGTCATTACCTCTACATTTTACCATCCAAAATCTAAATTCAATCTGTCAACATATTTTTCCTTGATTTTTATTGTATTCTTCTAACGATTTTTTCTACCTTTAGTTTTACTGGCTTCCAACACTTTTTCCACATTTTGACAAAAGTTGTCTTTCTAAAATGCTTATCTAGAGGAGCCAGGCCACTCCTCTGCTTAAAACTGTACAGTGGTTCCCCCAAAGTTTTCAGGATAATGTTCAAATTCCTTAGCACATCACCCAAACATGAGGTCCTTTGCAGTTTAGTTCAAGCCTTCCTCTTTGCACTCATCTCCTTGAATTTTCAACAAATGCCTTTGCTTTTATAGAAATTGTGGCCTATGTTTTATGTCTCAAGGGTCCTGCATATGCTCTAATCTTCACAAAGAATTCCTTTGTATCCCCTACTCCCTTTAATTGTATTGAATCCTTATAATTTTCCAAACTCAGCTCCAATGGGTCCTTATCTAGAAAGGATTTCTTACCCTTCTGTTACCTCACTTATTTAGATGACACACACTCTACTTGTCTGGTCTCACATATCACTCCAGGCATACTTTGATTTACATCACATTGTACTCAATTTATTAATTTATTTGACTATTCTATGAGGCTGAAGATTCTTGAGAATAGAAATATTATATTTTCTGGATTTGTATCCCCAATGACTAATATGATACCTGACCAGAAATAGGTAGGAAATGAATTCTGATGAGTTAATGAGTGAATGCATAGAAATGTAAATATGAATAAATGCTAAACAGATGAAATTAAAGCATTAGATATATAGTTGGTGTTACAGATTAATAATATCCAAAGTATTACACAAGGAAAGGGTGTCCCAGAAAAATAATCCTAGGGTTGGGCCTAGGATCACCATTACGCCTTCTTACAACTGCGTTTTAGAAAATGTTAGGAAAACTAAACCACACTATCCAAGTTCTATCCAAGTAGAATTAGAGAGCCTGGAAGAGTGAATTTTAGAATATGTGAACTCATGTGTTGACTATTCAAAAAATATATAAAAGCATGGATTATGCCTAAAGGCAGTTGGACAGATAGATTCATCATTACCCAAAGAACTTTACCTAATGAAGAGCCTATCCAAAGCAGGAACAGATATGTGCTTCCCTTTCTACAGTTGTGGTGCTAACACAAAGAAAAAAAGTCCAAATGGTAGCAAATCCAGTGATGAGTATTGTCAGTTTGTCTGGTGATATCTATCTTGAATTTGACATTCTAATGTGATATCAAAAACAAATCAGAAAATTTAGAATTAGCTTTCAGGTAGGTTTGATATTCCTTAATATATCTGCATATTATTTTATTTGTATATATATATATATATATCATACATATATTATATATATGATAGCCAACAAATCATCTTTCTCCAGTATTGTAAAATCTTGCCATTTCCTGGCTCTATAGATGTATTTGAACTTGAAATTCTAGCTTTTCAACATCGCCTAGAAGTCAGTTGTGGCTAACCAAGACTTGGGGTCAGAAATTGTAACACAAATGACACAAGTCAGTATTTACTCAAATAAAATCACTACATGAAACACTACAAAAAGAGAAAACTACTGACTAAATCTTGGAATAATCCCAATTTTAATTGAAAAAGGACAAAGAGGAGGTAGCAAAAAGAAGTGTTGGAATATTTGCTTCAAAATAAAGAGTACATTATGAAAGGTAAAAAAATAGAAACTTCAGGTAGAACGACCATGTTTAGTTTCAGAAATTAAAGAAATGTAGAAATTACAAACACTGAGGAAAGGTCATAGATTTTTATAGTCAGAAGATCAGCGATGACCTTCAAAAGAGCATCTTGTTCTGCTCAATTTGGTGATTGAGTTTGATTGCTAGCCAGTGCAGGTGGTCATAAAAGGTTTGTATGTGACCTGAAGTATCACCAAGATCAATTGGAGAAAAGTGTTGTCATACAGTATTACCACAAAAGGTCAATTTCTCAATGCCCTTATACATTTTATTGTCAAGATGAAACATAGTAACTGTTGCTTAATGGGCATTTGGTTTGAGCCTCCATTTCTGAATGCATTAATTTATGACTTTTAGCTTCTTTCTCAAAGTAGCTTTTTTTAAAATTAAAGCAGATATTTGATTTTGATAAACCACTTAAGCAAACAACTTTGTTGTGCTATAACAGTTGGCTGGATATCAATGTTTTTAGTGCTATGGATTTGATCACTTGTTTTTATTAACTGAGTGTAAACAAGCACTTTGTCCAACTCAACAAGTCAACATTGAGGTTTTCTATTCAGTTTCAAGGGACACTGCATATCTCTCTATTTCTGTATAGATAGATATGTATGTATATCTACATAGATATGTGTATGTGTGTGTGTGTGTCTGTGTGTGTGTACACACAATACACATTAGGACTTTTGCTTCAGTATGTGCTATGAGTCATTGTTTCATCTACAACAGTTGCACAGCTCTAAGGATTTTCTGGAGCTCAAATATGCTGTATGTGATAAGTGCTAATGTTTGGTTACGAACATCTAAATCCTAAAACTTAACTGAAGTGCAAAAGTATACGGTTTTGATTATTTTTTTAATGCTACATACTTTAACTTTGTAAAAATGGCCCTTGGGAAACAGGAAATAACCCAGGAACATTTTCTTCCTCGTTCCATCCCAGACATCTCTCTAAAGTAGATTTGTAAGGCCAACTTTCTGAAACCCAGTCATATACAGAATGCTGGGAAAAAAAATGCATTTTCCTCTTTGAAAATGTCACAGGGCATCCAAGCAATCTCTTACTTTTATATTGGCAAACAAATGTCCACTGATCAATATAAATGAGGAACAGGCACATAAACATAAATAGGAAATGACTTTTGTGAAGTACATTTTGATTCATGGCACGGAGTGGCCCTTACCAAGTTGTGTTCTATTATCAGCTTAAAAGAAGAAGATATCATAAAAGGGGCCTCCAGATGACTGTCATTTTCAAGTGGGGTGTTCTTAAGTTATAGACTTCTGCCACCTCAGAGATAAATGACTGGCTGCCCTTGACTGACCCTGTCTTTAAAGAAGGAAAAGCTGTCTTTACAGACACAGGAATGTATCCTGAAAAACTTTGAAAGACATAGCATTTAGAGACAATTTTATTTCTTTATCAACTGATAGTTCTCTATTTCACTTCTCAGGTTTTTATCACTTGCTGGCATATGTGTTGAAATGAGATCATGAGGTCTCAGCACTCTTTCCTTGGTCTCTTAAAGACTTACTCTATTGAAAGTGCAATCTCCTACTCAGTGGAGGTAGCAAACATTCTGATGTCACACCGCTGAAACCTGACATTGTGCTTGATTAGTGATCTGGCATTATTATTTAACAATAACATCCTGTTTTCCTCATGGTATTTTTAATGATAAGAGAGTGAATAGCCATTCTGTGATACACAATCACTGACGGGACTGTTTTAGAATTTCGCCATGTGATGACAAATATTTCATTAAAATCTGGCTTAGAAAGTTGAAAAATTATTTATCTGTTTCAGTGGCTGTCATGGGACCAAAATAACCTTAGTTATTTTAATTAGTTTTGAGAATTAGAATAGAGAATGCTTGATGTCTTGATCCTGAAGCCAGAGTGGTTGGGTTAAACTCCCTGGTTTAGCCCTGACTAGTTATGTGAACTTGGGTAAGTTCGTTAACTACTGTGTGCCTCAGTAGCCTCACATGCAAAATGAAGATAATGAGAGAACCTGTTGATAATGTTGTTGTGACAAGACCTATTTCTAAGTACTCTGAATAGTGCCTTTAACATACTCAGTGTTCAGTATGTTAGCTGTTAGCATTCTTCATCCTTATTATTATTACAGAAAGTTCAAGCACATTTTATTTTCAAATAGAACTCTGCTAAAAAGTAATTCAGCTAAACCCTAAGTTCCAAATGGTGAAAATTACCTATGTCCTAAGAGCATTTGTACAATTGAAGAGTTTTATGTCCATTATCTATGATCGGAGCTTGACAATTGCTAAAGAAACTGCTTCTAAATCCTGCCAATATCTGCTTCATTTCTATTTTCGATTCAGCTTTAGTAAATCCTATCTTTGGAATGAATGATATGAGGTTTACATGCTTCTTTTCTTCATTGTTTTAAAACACATAACTTCATGTTGATGGTATGGTGTAGAGAAGTTTTTTAAAAAAGATTTCTTTACACTTGGCCCATAATAAGGAAGATATTTTAAATCATGATCTAGCACACACATATGTGTGTGCAGAGACACTGCTAGCTTATGTGATAATTTCTGAAAATTCAATGAAGTTGTTCCTTCTGGATGGGCAAATTAGAAAAAAAAAAAAGATGCCATTTCTTGCAGATATAGCCCCTGTGGCACATGACATTGCACATAGGAAGATGGCTGTATTTGTTTCCATGACCCATAGCTGGGTGCCTCTGTGGAGTACCCAAACTGCATAATCATACTGAAACTACATATGTGTATACATTTCTCTAACAAATGTTTCACTCAAAAAATAATTACCCTTACTTTGTGGAAAGTCTTTAACAGTTTCTGCCTTTTTTTGTTTTATTATTTCTTTTTAATTTGTATGGGTGTGTAGTAGGTGTAGCTATTTGTGGGATACATGAGATGTTCTGATATAAACATATAATGTGAAATAAGCACATTATGGAGAATGTGGTGTCTATCCCCTCAAGCATTTATCCTTTAAGTTAAAATAATTCAATTGCACCTTTTATTTTAAAATGTGCAGTTAAGTTATTGTTGATGACAGTCACCCTACTGTGCCATCAAACAGCAGTTCTTATTCATTCTTTCTGATTTTTTGTGCCCATTAACCATACCCACCTCCCTGTGATACCCCGACTTCCTTTCCCAGACTCTGGTAACTATCTTTCTACTCTCTATATCCATAAGTTTAATGGTTTTGATTTTTAGATCCCACAAATAAGTGACAACATGTGATTTTTGTCTTTCTGTGCCTGGAAAAAAGGAAGTCAAATTGTCCCTATCTGCAGATGACATAATTGTATATTTAGAAAACCCCATCATCTCCACCCAAAATCTCCTGAAACTGATAAGCAACTTTAGCAAAGTCTCAAGATTCAAAATCAATGTGCAAAAATCACAAGCATTCCTATACACCAATAACAGACAAACAGACAAATCATGAGTGAACCCCCATTCACAATTGCTATAAAGAAAATAAAATACCTAGGAATACAACTAACAAAGGATGTAAAGGACCTCTTCAAGAACTACAAACCACTGCTCAAGGAAATAAGAGGGGACACAAGCAGACGGAAAAACATTCCATGCTCATAGTTAGGAAGAATCAATATCATGAAAATGGCCATATTGCCCAAAGTAATTTATAGATTCAATGCTATCCCCATCAAGCTACCATTGACTTTCTTCACAGAATTGAACAAAAACACCTTAAACTTCATATGGAACCAAAGAGAGCCTGCATAGCCAGGACAATCCTAAACAAAACAAAACAAAACAAAAACTTACCTGGAGGCATCAAACTACCCGACTTCAAACTATATTACAAAGCTACAGTAATCAAAACAGCATGGTACTGGTACCAAAACAGAGATATAGATCAATGGAACAGAACAGAGGCCTTAGAAGTAACACCACACATCTTCAACCATCTGATCATTGACAAACCTGACAAAAACAAGCAATGGGGAAAGGACTCCCTATTTAATAAATGACGTTGGGAAAACTGGCTAGCCATAGGTAGAAAACTGAAACTGGACCTCTTCCTTATAGGTTATACAACAATTAACTCAAAATGGATTAAAGACTTAAATGTAAAACCTAAAACCATAAAAACCCTAGAAGAAAATCCAGGCAATTCCATTCAGGACATAGGCATAGGTGAGGACTTCATGACTAAAACACCAAAAGCAATGGCAACAAAAGCCAAAATAGGCAAATGGGATCTAATTAAATGAAAGGCTTTCTGCACAGCAAAAGAAACAACCATTAGGGCGAACCAGCAACTGACAGAATGGAAAAAAATATTTGCAATGTACTCATCTGACAAAGGGCTAATAACCAGAATCTACAAAGAACTTAAACAAATTTACAAGGTAAAAACAACCCCAACAAAAAGTGGACAAAGGATATGAACAGACATTTCTCAAAAGAAGACATTTATGCAGCCAACAAACATATGAAAAAAAGCTCATCATCACTGGTCATCAGAGAAATGCAAACGAAACCGCATTGAGATACCATCTCATGCCTGTTAGAATGGCAATCATTAAAAAATCAGAAGACAACAGATGCTGGAGAGGATGTGGAGAAATAGGAATGTTTTTACACTGTTGGTGGGACTGTAAATTAGTTCAGCCATTATGGAAGACAGTGTGGCAATTCCTCAAGGATCTAGAACTAGAAATACCATTTGACCCAGCAATCTCATTACTGGGTATATACCCAAAGGATTATAAATCATTCAATTATAAAGACACATGCACAGATATGTTTATTGTGGCATTGTTTACAATAGCAAAGACCTGGAAACAACCCAAATACCTATAAATGATAGAGTAGATAAAGAAAATGTGGCACACATACACTAGGGAATACTATGCAGCCATAAAAAAGGATGAGTTCATGTCCTTTGCAGGGACATGGATGAAGCTGGAAACCATCATTCTCAGTAAACTGACACAAGAACAGAAAACCAAGCACTGCATGTTCTCACTCATAAGTGGGTGTTGAATAATGAGAACACATGGACACAGGGAGGGGAACATCACACATCTGGGCCTGTGGGGGGCGAGGGGAGATTAGAGGAGGGATGGCAGGTGGTAGGGGGATTGGGGAGGGCTAACACAGGATAAATACCTAATATAGATGAAGTGAGGAATGGATGCAGCAAACCACCATGGCACATCTATACTTATGTAACAAACCTGCACAATCTGCACATGTACCCTAGAGCTTGAAGTATAATAAAAATAAATTTTCAAGAATAAAATAAAATAATGACCTTGAGTTCCATCCATGTTGTTGCAAATTGCTGGATCTCATCTTTTTTATGGCTGAATGGTACTCTGTTGTGTATATGTACCACATTTTCTTTATCCATTCATCCATTCTTTATCCATTCATCTGTTGCTTCCAAATCTTAGCTATTGTAAACATTGCTATAACAAACATAGGAGTGCAGATGTCTCTTTGACATACTGATTTTCTTTCTTTGAGATATATACACAGCAGTGGGATTGCTGGATCATATGGTAGCTCTATTTTTCATTTTTTGAGAAACCTCCAAACTGCTCTCCATGGTGATTGTATTAATTTACATTCCTACCAACAGCGTAAGAGGGTTCTCTATATCCTCACCAGCATTTATTATTGATTTCCTTTTAAATATAAGCCATTTTACATAGAGCAATATGGTATTTCATTGTAGTTTTAATTTGCATTTCTCTGATGATCAATAATGTTGAGCAGCTTTTTAAATGTCTGTTTGCCATTTGTGTCCCGTCTTATAAGAAATATCTGCAGGTGTGATGGCTCACATCTGTAATCCTAGCACTTTGGGAGGCCGAGGCAGGCAGATCACCTGAGGTCACGCATTCAAGACCAGCCCGGCCAACATGGTGAAAACCTATCTCTACTAAAAATACAAAAATTAGCTGGACATGGTGGCACGTGCCTATAATCCCAGCTGCTTCTCCTAAGGCAAGAGAACCTCTTGAACCCAGGAGGTGGAGGGTGCAGTGAGCTGAGGTTGCACCACTGCACTCCAGTCTGAGTGACAGAGCAAGACTCTGTCTAAAAAAAAGAAAAGAAATGTCTATGCAGTTTTTCTGCCCACTTTTTATTATATTATGAGATTTTTTTCAAACAACTCTGTTTGAACTCTGTATATATACTGGTTATTAATCCTTTTTCAGGTGAGAAGTTTTCAAATATTTTCTCCCATTCTGTGAGTTGACTCTTCACTTTGTTGATTGTTTCCTTTGCTGTGCAGAATTTTTTTTTAACTTCTTGTGATCTCATTCATTCACTTTTGCTTTGGTTACCTGTGCTTGTGGTGTATTGCTCAAGAAATCTTTGCACAGACCAATGTCATGGAGAGTTTCCTTGATGTTGTCTAGTAATAGTTTCATAGTTTGTGGTCTTACATTTAAGTCTTTAATGCATTTTGATTTTTGTATATGGTGAGAGATAGGGATCTAGTTTCATTCTTCTGCATATGGACACCTAGTTTTCCCAGAACCATTTATTGAAGAGACTGTCTTTTCCCCAATGTATGTTCTTGACATCTTTGTCAAAAATGAGTTTGCTACAAATGTATAGATTTGTTTCTGAGTTCCGAATTCTGTTCTATTGGTCTATGTGTCTGTTTTTATACCAGTACCATGCTGTTTTGGTTACTATAGCTCTGTAATATAATTTGAGGTCAGGTAATGTGATTTCTCCAGTTTTTTGTGGGGGAGGGGGTGTTGTTTATTTGTTAGTTTTTTGTTCTTGGTTTTTTGCTCAGGATAGCTTTGGCTATTTTGGATCTTTTGTGGTTCCATATACATTTTAGGATTTTTTTCCTATTTTTGTGAAGAATGTCATTGGTATTTTGATAGGGATTCCATTAAATCTATAGGTTTCTTAGGTAGTATAGACATTTTAACAATATTAATTTTCAATCCATGAACATGGAACGTTTTTGGGTTGAAAAAATAAATATTACACCACTGATATTTCTTGGTGTCCTCCAGTTATTTTCATCAGGGTCTTATGATTTTCACTACAGAGATTTTTTTTTTTTTAGTTAGGTTAATTCCTAGGTATTAAATTTTATGTGTGGCTTTTATAAATGCATAATGGGATTACTCACTTTTTTATTTCTTTTTCATATTGTTCATTGTTGGCATATAGAAATGCTACTGCTTGTTGTATGTTGATTTTGTATCCTGCAGTTTTACTCTTGCTTGTGGAGTCTTTTTAAGTTTTTCCAAATATAAAATCATATCATCTGCAAACAAGGCAAATTTGACTTTTTTCTTCCCAATTTCAATGCCTTTTATATCTTTCTCTTGTCTGATTGCTCTAGCTAGGAATTTCAGTACTATGCTGAATAACAGTGGTGTATTCTTGTCATGTTCCAGATATTGGAGGAAAGCTTTTAAGTTTTCCCCCATTCACTATGATACTAAATGTGGGTATGTCATATACAGCTTTTATTGTGTTGAGGTATATTCTCTTTATCCCCATTTATTTTTAGGGATTTCATCATGAAGGACAAAATTTATCTGATGCTATAAAATTTATCTGATGCTTTTTCAGGATCAATTGAAATGATCATATGTTTTTTTTTCCATTCCGTTGATATGATGCATCACATTGATTGATTTGCATATGCTGAACCATCCTTGCATCCCAGGGATAAATCCCACTTGGTCATGATGAATTATCTTTCTAAAGAATTGTCGAATTCAGTTTGCTAATATTTTGTGAAGGATTTTTTTCATCAATATTCATCAGAGATATTGGTCTATAGTTTTTTTTGTTTGTTTTTAATGTGTCTTTGTCTGGTTTTTGTATCAGGGTAATACTAGCTTTATAGAATAAGTTTAGAAGTAGCATCTCCTCCTCTATTTTTTGGAACAGTTTGAGAACTGGGATTTGTTCTTCTTTAAATGTTTGATAGAATTCAGCAGTGAAGCCATCAGGTCTCTAGAATAATCCATGTGCTGATGAAAAGAAGGTGTATTCTGCAGCTTTTCAATGAAATGTTCTATAAATATTTATTACATCCATTGGATTTATAGTGCGGAGTAAGTCTGATGTTTCTTTGCTGATTTTCTGTCTGGAAGATCTGTCAAATGCTGAAAGTCAGATATTCAAATCTCTAGCTACTATTGTACTGGGGCTTCTCTCTTTAACTACAATATTTGCTTTATATATCTGGGTGCTCCAATGTTGGGTACACAAATATTTAAAATTGTTATGTCATGTTGCTGAATTGACCCCTTTATTATTACATAGTGACCTTCTTTGTCTCTTCTTATAGTGCTTGTTTTCAAATCTATTTTTTCTGATATAAGTATAGTGACTCCTGTTCTTTTTTTGTTTCCACTGGCATGGAATTTATTTTCTTCATTTCTTTATTTTCATTTATTTATTTTCAGTCTATGTGTGTCTTTAAGGTGAAGTATGTTCTTATAGGGAACAGATCAATTGGTCTTGTTTTTTCATCCATTCAGTTAGTCTATGTTTTTGATTGGAGAGTTATTTATATTTAATGTTATTATTGACAAATAAGAATGTACTTCTACCATTTTATTATTTGTTTTCTGGTCTTCTATTCCTTCTTATTTTTCTTCTCATCTTCCCCTAATGAAGGCAATTTTCTCTGGTGATACAATTTAGTTTTTTGCTTTTAATTTTTTGTGTATCCATTGTATGTTTTCTGGTTTGAGGTTACCATGAGGCTTGCAAATATCATCTTATAAGCCATCTTTTTAACCTGATAACAACACTATTTGCAGAAACAAACAAGCAAAAAGAAACCTAATAAAACTCTATGCCTTAAGTTTTTCCTCCCACTTTTTAACTTTATGTTGTTTCTATTTATATTTCATTGTACTATGTCTTGAAAATTTTTGTGGTTATTGTTCTTGATTGGTTCATTGTTTAGTTTTTCTATTTAGAATTAGAGTAATTTATATACCACAATTCACAGTGTTATAGTATTCTGTGCTTTTCTGTGTAATTACTATTACCAGTGACTTTTTTTTTTAACCTTCAAGTGATTAATTATTGATTAACAATGTCTTTCTGACTGAAGTATTCCCTTTAACGTTTCTTGTTAAGACAGGTCTGGTGTTGATAAAATCCCTCAGCTTTTGCTTGTCTAGAAATGTCTTTATTTATCCTACATGCTGAAAGGATATTTTCACCAGATATAGTATTCTGGGATAAAAGGTTTTTTTCCTTCAACACTTCAAATTTTTCATGCCATTCTCTTCCGGCCTATAGAGTTTCCACTGAAAAGTCTGCTGCCAGACTTACTGGCACTCCATTTTATGTTATTTGTTTCTTTTCTCTTGTTGCTTTTAGGATCCTTTCTTTATCCTTGACCTTTGGGAGGCTGATTATTAAATCCCTTGAGGTAGTTTTCTTTGGGCTAAGTCTGCTTGGTGTTCTATAACCTTCTTGTACTTGAATATTGATATCTTTCTCTAGGTTTGAAAAGTTCTCTGTTATCATTCCTTTGAATAAACTTTCTATCCCTATCTCTTTTTCTACCTCCTCTTTAAAGCCAATTACTCTTAGATTTGCCCCTCTGAAGCTAGTTTGTAGATCCTATAGGCATGCTTCACTTTTTAAAATTCTGTTTCCTCTGACTGTATATTTTCAAATAGCCTGTTTTCAAATTTATGAAATTTTTTTCAGCTTGATTAATTCTGGTACTAAAGGACTCTGATGCATTATTCATTATGCCAATTGCATTTTTCAACTCCAGAATTTCTGCTTGATTCTTTTTAATTATTTCAATCTCTTTGTTGAATTTATCTGATAGAATTCTGAATTCCTTCTCTGTTATCTTGAATTTCCTTGAGTTTCCTCAACATAACTATTTTGAATTACTTGTCTGAAAGTTCATATATCTCTGTTTCTCCAGGCTGGTACCTGGTGCCTTATTCAGTTCATTTGTTGAGGTTTTCCTGGGTGGTGTTGATGCTAGTTGATGTTCCTTGGTATCCGAGGATTGAAGAGTTAAGTATTTATTGCAGTCATCATTGTTTGGGCTTATTTGTAGCCATTCTTCTTGGAAAGGCTTTCTTTATATTTGAAAGGGCTTGGCTGTTGTGATCGAAGGTGTGTCTGCTGTAGGAGACAACCCAAACCCAGTAATGTTACGTTTTTATGGTTCTTGTAGATCCATAAAGGTACTGCCGATGATCTTGGACAAGATCCAGGAAGATTATTTGGATTACTAGACAGAGACTCTTGTTCTCTTTCTTTACTTTCTCCAAACATACAAAATCTCTCTCTCTCTCTCTCTCTCTCTCTCTGTTTGGAACCACCTAAAGCTAGACGTGAACTAACACAAACACCCCTGTGGCCACTACCACTATTACTGCATTGAGTAAGACCTCAAGCCAGCATAGCACTGTGTCTCACTCAATGCCTGTTGTGATCACTCCTTAGCTACTGTTACAATCAGTAGTGGGACTCTACAACCAGCAGGTGGCAAAGCCAGCCAGACCTGTGTCCTTCTCTTCAGGGAAGCAAGGTCCCCCAGGTCCTGGGTGGGTCCAGCAGTGCCATTCAGGAGTCAGGGACTAGAGTCAAAATTCTTAGAAGTCTACCTGGTGCTCTATTGTACTGCACTCAAACAAGATGCAGTCCTTCCCACTCTTTCCTCTCCTTTCCAATGGCAGAGCAGCCTCACCCACTAGCCACTGCCACCCCAAGCCATGAGGATTACCGTCAGACTACCACAGATGTTTCATTTATGGCAAGGTTTGTGGGCACTCAAGTTCAGACCACTGAGATCAGCAACTCCCCTCTGGTTAAGGCTGGTTTAAATGCTGAATTTACTTTCTGTTGTTTTTTTAGAGATGGAGTCTCACTCTGTCACCAGGTTGGAGTGCAGTGGCACGATCTTGGCTTACTGCAACCTCTGCCGCCTGGGTTCAAGCAATTCTTCAGCCTCATCCTCCTGAGTAGCTGGGGCTACAGGCGCATGCCACCGTGCCAAGCTAATTTTTGTATTTTTAGTAGAGATGGGGTTTCACCATGTTGGCCCGGATGGTCTTGATCTCTTCACTTTGTGATCCGCTCACCTTGGCCTATCAAAGTATTGGGATTATAGCGTGAGCCACCACGGCTGTCCTTACTTTATGTTCTAACAGGATGACACAGAGTTGAGTGCCTCACTGCTGCTGTGTTCTCCCTCACCCAGCACCCAGAGACACTCTCCATACCAGGCTGCCCCTGCCTCGGGTGAAAAGTGGTGGCGTCTACAATTCAGGACTTTTTAAAAGAAATTTAACCTCTTCAGTTCCTTTTTCAGTGATACGATGTTAAAACCAGGTACTATGAGTGCTTATCTAATTTTTGGTTCTTAGGAAGGTGTTTTTTTTCTGTGTAGATAATTGTTAACTCGGTGTCCTTGCTGGAGTAACAAATGGGGGTGCTTATTATTCTGCCATCTTGCTCCATCTCCCTCTTCTGCCATTTTAAATGTGGTGTGTGACCCCTGAATTGATTTTGCAATTCACTACAGAGTCACTATTTGAAATTTGGGAAACACTGTAACAGGGATAAACAAAAGAGGGCTCTACAACCAGAAAACCTGGATAAGACTCCTAATGCTATAGTTTACCAGCTGTGTCCTTGGGCAACTTTCTTAACCTTCCTTGGCCTCAGCCTCCTTCTCCAGACAAATGGGTATATGAGTATGGCCTTTATGAGACTGATGAGAAAGTAAATGAGTTAATACATTTAAGACACTTAGAAGGAGGTCTGATACATACCAGCTATGTTAGCTACTTTAGTACTATTGATTGACAATTATATGTTCATTAAACGCTCTCTTCAAAGCCAATTATTTCTGTAATACTGCAATGCTGAGTGGTGCAAAGGAAAGTAGAGCACGAGTATGTGGGAATGGAATGGCAGCAGTAGCCACCCAATATGGTCCCAAAACTTTGGAGGAAACTACATTATCACAGGAAAACTTTGCTGTAAAATATCCTGTTTCTCCTCAAAAGGAAACATACCCAAACTTACAAGATCTGCCACATGAACTCATATGACTTTGTATATGACAGTGTGTTATCAATTGTAGAGAGCTATGCAAATATTTCCAATGACTATTCAACAAGCATTTATGAAACAATCGCTTAGGTAAAGCACTATGCACTCTGCTGGGGATAAAGAGGTTGTATTCCTGAGAAACTAGACTTGTAAATAATTATTACAATAAGATAGCTGAAATTTAAAGGCATGAAGGAGGCCCTATAGAGACTAGAGATAGGCCCTATGCTATTATATATAATAAGTATTAGCCTAATTTCCATAATATATATTGCAAGTATGTTCTCCTAATTTGTCATTTGCCTTCTGACATTACTTACAGTGTTGTCTGCCATGAAAAAGATGTTCAATTTTTAAAGTTAAATTTGTTAATCTTTTCTTGAGTTGCACCTGAATTCTAAGTCCTAGTTAGGATGCCCTCTCTATACTCAAGTCATAAAGAAATTCAACCATGTTAACTTTTAGCATACATATAGTTTCATTTAAGTTTTCTGATTCTTTAAGAGCTGATTTCTGTGTATACACAGTGTGATAAATAGTTCTTTATTCTATCTTTCAAATGACTATTAAATTGTCCCAAAATATTTACAAAGAAGTTTCAACTTTTCTCTAGTGATTCAGAATGCTGCCTTTATCACTTGAGTCTATTTATGAACTCTCTCTCTCTGTTCTATTTCATTGATAATTTATTGAGGTACCAGTAGTACTAAACTATTTAAATTAGAACTTTGTATAATGTTTTAATATCTGATCATTCTTCCTTTCCTGTTTTTCCCCAGATATTCTTGTGTATTTATTTTTTACATGAACTTTAATATCAGTTTTCTAGCATCATAAAAACGTATGATGTTTCATACTGGGATCATCTCAGACTTATAAATTAACTTAAAGAGAACAGACCTCCTGATAATGTTGAGATAGTCTATCAAGAATAAGGGATGTTTCTCCATTTGTGTGTCTAGGAGTGTTTTAAATTTTCTTAATACATGTTTTAAACATTTTTTGTTAGGTACATATTTCAGCATTTTAACTTTTCTTGTTGATGCTACTGTAAATGTGTTTTTCCTTCCAATATATTTTCTCACTAGCTATTGATTTTACACGTTTTTTGTTGGTGTTGTGATTTGTTTGGATTAGCTTTGCCACTGATTCTTAAGGTCTAGTTTTGTGTTTCCCCTGCCCCCACTCCCCAGTAATATCAAATCATCTGCAGATAGAGACAAACTTCTTTGTTTTGCAATTCTTATTCCTCTAGTGGTTCTCTCTTTTCTACTTGCATTGGCTAATCCCCTCAATACAGCCTTTTCTTTTTTTTTTTTTTTTTTTTTTGGAGATGTAGTTTTACTCTATCGCCCAGGCTGGCGTACAATGGCACAATCTTCGCTCACTGCAACCTTTGCCTCCCAAGTTCAAACAATTCTCCTGCCTCAGCCTCCCAGGTAACTGGGATTGCAGGCACCCGCCATCATGCCTGGCTAATTTTTGTAGAGATGTGGTTTCACCATATTGGCCAGGCTGGTCTTGAACTCCTGACCTCAGATGATCCACCCACCTTGGCCTCCTAAAGTGCTGGGATTACATACACCAGCCACTGCATCTGGCCAACAGTCTTAAATAATAATAGGGGTAGTGGATATCCTTGTCTTTTTCCTGGCCTAAGTGGGAATGCTTGTATTTTTTTCCCATACGTACAATGTTGGCATTGGTATTTAAAAAGTGTGTTCTTATTTCACAGTGTTTTTATAATAAATATACTGAATTATTTTAAGGCTTTTTCAGCATCTACAGAAGATAATTATGATTTTTTGTTCACCTTAGGTTTATTAAGATGATACATTCTAGAATAGGTTTCCTTATGTGGAACCATGTTTGCATTTTGGATGTAAATATAACTTAGCTATGGTACATTATTTTTTACAATTTGGTATTAGAGTTTGCTCACTAATACCTTATTTAAATTTTTTCATTAATTTCATAAGTTGTATTATTCTGGAATTTTACTTAACCATATTTATCCAGTTTAACTATATCAATGTTACAGCTGCTTCATAATGGAATACAAAAGTTTCTCATTTAATTTTCTATGCTTTGAAAAAATTTATTTAACACTGGATTGATCTGGGATCTAAACGCTTGACAGAATTTACCCTGAAATAACCCGAGCCTGGTGATTTTCTGCATGTCTTGTTTTGTTTTCTTTTTGGTGGCCTAACTCTTGATAATGTCTTCAATGTCTTCTGTGGCAAAAAGATTTTTAAGTTTTCTGACTCTAATATAGTCAATTTTGTTTTGATATAATTTCCTAGGAAGTAATCTATGTTATCTGGATATTCAAATTTATTGCATAAAATTATATAAAATTCATAATTTTTTTTTACCAATTTCCCTTGTACCAATAGTTATTTTTCTTTTATCATTTCTTGTTGTCTCTATTTGTGTATTCTTCCTTATACCTTGATTACATGGACTAGTGGTTTGTCTATTTTGTCCATTTTTTCAAAAAAACAAGATTTTGATTTAGTGATTTGTTCTTCTGCTGTCCTGTTTTCTACTTCATCAGTTTGTTTCATTACATTTTTTGGAACTTTCTCTTAGTTTACTAAGTTGTTCTAGACTTTCTAAATTTGTGAGTTGGAAATTTAATTTTTTATTTGTATTGTTTTATTTGAATTTTATAGGTGCTTAAGTCTGTGAATTTTCCTCTAATTACAGCTTTAAATTTATAAATTCTGATTTGTAGTATTTTCATCATCATTATTTAAAAAATGTTGTGTAATTTGTATTTTCCTATTAATCAATTTTAAATTAACTTTAATTTGCCATATAAAACTCTTCTTCTTAAACTTAATATTTTTTATTTCTAATTTTGCTACATTGTGATTAGACATTGTCATTTGCAATATTTTTATTTTGTGGAAATTAATGATTTTCATGATCAATTTTTGTGATTGTTTTATGCACAACTGAGAAGGTGTATGATATATTATCTGTTTTCACAGTATTTTGCACACACACATCCTCACATATACACATCCACAATGTTGGTCTGATTGATGTTATTTGTATCTTCAATATCCTTAGGGAATTTTTATTTTAACCATTTGAACTGCCATAGACTGACGGTGGTGTTCAAGTCCCCTTTTATTAATATGTTTCCACTGATTTTTCCTTAAGTAGTGTGTAGTTTCTGCTTTTGGTCATTGCCATTTTATTGGTGCAGAAATATTCATAAATATAATATCTTCACTGAAAACCACGATTTTTAGCATTCAGAATGTTCAACTTTATTTCAATTTGTGTTTTTGACCTGTAGTTTGTTTTGTCTGATAACAGTATCATGAAATCTGCTTTTATTTTTCCCTTGTTTGTCTGACATATCTTTGCACATCCCTTTAATTTTTGGCATTATGAATCACCTTATTATAGGGCTGTGTCTATTCAATATGAATTTGGTTTTTCTCTACTTACCAGTTTTTAAATCTTTGTCTTTTTACTATGGCAGTAAAGTCAATTTAGTTTTAGTAATGATGTTAATATGTTTGTTCTCAAATCTTGCCTTGATTTCATATTATAATTATTATACTGCATTTACTGTGTTTCTAAGTGGTATGTTTGCTATCTTTTTATCTTTCTCTTTCATTTTTGGTACTTAAGGTTTACATTTTAGTTGTAGTGGTTATAATTATATCTGTACATTTTCTAGTGGCTCTAGTCCACCTCCTTTTTTTCTTATGTAGTATTTTACTAACTTGTTTTTCATATATAGTATTGACTCCCATCTATCAACTTTATAATAAGTTATTTTATTGCTTTATTCTTTCCCTTCTACTCATATTTTTTATTTTATTATTTCTATTTTGTCAGAACATGTAATGCTTATATATTACAATTTTAACCCTGTCTTTACCTTTGCTTTGACTTTGAATCCACTGTTACAGATGACAAATGCTCATTATTACACATTATTGCTTTCATTCCTTGGTTAAATGAATCTCATGCTTTAGTATCTTGGTTGTATGAAATGTTTATGAATATAGTATTCTCTGAGTTATTCTATGCTTAAAATTGTTAATCCATATCCTTGACTTTTAAGGAACAAATTAGCTACATATGAAATTTGTGGTTCGTATTTTCTTTCCTTGAGATTCTTGAAAATGTTTACCACCGATGCCTTATATTAAGTGCTGCTCTTATTTCAAGATTCTGATGCTAATCAAATTGTCTTTATTAATCTAATGATTTACTAAAATATGTCCTAGAGTTGACTATTCTGTGTCAATTTTCTCTGATATTTAATAGGCTCTTGTTAATATGTGCATTGTGATTTTGCCTTATTGCAAGAATATTTTCCTGGATTATAATTATTTGTTTTCTTTTATTGTATTATTTTTCCTTTGCTAGAAATACAAGTAAGACTATGTTATATCTGGTTTTTTTTTTAATTTGAGTTTTATCAACTCTCATTGTATCTTATCCTGCTTTTGTTAATATTTCTTAGTTTTTCAAGTTCTGATTCTAGACACATTAGTTTTCCACTACTGCATAACAAATTACCTTAATCCCACTCTTGTAATATCAATGCACAAAAATTCAGGAACGTTTTAGTTCAGTAAAACTTCTAGTGGTCCAATTATAGTAACCATGTCAAAATATTTCTTCCAGGGTGATCAATTAATTGGTACATCTGGTTCCTCTTGCAGGGGGCCTCTTTGAATTTGGGGTACATCCCACTTGGATGTACCACTGTAACCCATTTACCAAGAGACTTGAGAGGTGCTAGTTTTGAGAAGAGTCCAGAACAAGAGAAAGCTTTTCAGCAGTCCTAGCCTGCCAAGCAAGTGACCCTGACACTCGGGGCATATGATCCAGGAGATATACTGGTGCTTGAAGTGTCAGTGGCAAATAGCAATGCTGTTTGGACATGTTGCCAGCCCTATATAAGTGAATTATGATGCTGACCTTTAGAATTTGGAGCAAATCCATGTCATGCGTGAATAACTAGTCTTCTTTTCAAGAAATAGCTTTTAGCCTGTTACTGGCCCTTAGTAGAAACTGAACAGTTAACCATGGGCCACTAAGTTATCATGCAACTTGAGCTTCCCATCATAAACCAGGTATTGTCTGACCCACCAAATCATATGGCTGGGCGTGTACATCCAAACTCCATTGTCAAAGGAAACTGGTATACATGACATTGGACTGGAGCAGACCCTAAATGCACAAGTAAAATTCATGAAGAAATGGCCCAAATGTCAATGCCCGAGTCCCACTATACACGACTTTCTGTCAGCCTGCACCTGTGCTGTAATGGACAGTCCTGTGTAACAAGCTTACTAAGGAGAAAAATAACGTAGGCCTGGTTTACTGGTAGTTCTGCATGATATGGAAGCACTTAGCTGAAAGTAGACAATCCTAGCCCCTCTCTAGGCTACCACTGAAGGACAATGAGAAAGGAAATCTTCCCATCGGGAAGAACTTCATGTAGTACACATAATTGTTTATCTTTCTCAGGAGAAGAAATCATGTCATTAACCTATACCATTTCATGGACTGTAGTCAATGATTTCACTGGTTGATCAGGTCCTCGGAAGGATCATGATTAAAAAATTGACAACAAGGGAGTCTGGGGGAAGAGCTCTGTGGACAGACGTCTCTGAATAGGCAAGTAATGTAAAGATTCTTGAGTTCCACATGAATGCTCACCAAAAAGTGACACAGCAGAGAAGGATTTTAATAATCAACTGGATAGAATGGCTCATCCTATGAATCATAAGCAGCATCTTTTCCCAGCCACTCCTATAATCATCCAATGTGCTCATAAAGAAAGTGGATATGGTAGCAGCAATGAAGGTTACACATGGGCTCAGTAACATGGACCAAGTCACCTGGCTGCAGCCACTGCTGAGTGTCCAATCTACCAGCATCAGAGACCACACTGAATTCCTGATACAGCATCATTTCCTAGGGTGGTCAGCGACCTACCTGATGGAGGATTACATTGGACCACTTCCATCACGAATGGGGTAGCACTTTGCTCTTACTAGAGCTTGCTCTACATAGATATTTGCCTACTCTACCCACAATGCATCTGCCCAAACTACTACCTGTGGACTTACAGACAGCCTTTCCACCACCATGGTATTCCACACCGCATTGCTTCTAACCAGTAAATTTATTTTATAGTAAATGAAGTGTGGCAATAGACTTGCTGTCATAAAATTCACTCTTCTTACCATGTTCCTCGTCATCCTGAAGAAGTTGGTATGATAGTATGGTAGAATGGCCTTTTGAAGACTCAGCTATGGTGCCTACTAAAGGGCAATACTTTGCAGGACTGGGGCAGTGTCATCTCAGATGAGATGTATGCTACAAACTGGCATCCAATATATGATGCATTTTCTCCCATATCCAGGATCTACAGGTTCAAAAATCAATTTATAAAATTTGAAGTGGCTTCTCTCACTATTACCTCTAGTGATCTACCAGCAAATTTGTTTTTCCAGTTCTTGTGACCTTCAGCTTTGCTGATATAGAGGTCTTAGTTCCAAATGAAAGAATGCATCTACCTAGGTATGGTAAAAGGAGCCTATTAAATTGAGACTTCCATCTGGCAACTTTGAGCTTCTGTCTCTGAATCAATAAGCAATGAAGGTTACTTTTGGGGGTGATTGGTTTTTAACTATCAAGGAGAAATTGTGTTGTTATTACAAAGTGAGATAAAGGAGGAGTATGTCTTGAATACAGGAAATCCCTTAGACTGTCTCTTGGTATTTCTATGTCCTGTAGTTAAGGTCAATGAAAAATCACAACCCAACTCAGGCAGGATTGCTAATAGCCAAGCCCTTCAGGAATGAAAATTTGGATCACCCCACCAGAGAACAAATCATGACCCTCTGGTGTTCTTTGCCTCAGCAAAGGAGGTAGTTATGAACACAAGCTGCAACTGCATTGCAAAATGAGACAGTAACAGTTATGCATATTATCTTTTCTTATACTGAAAATATTTGGTTATTATATGTACAAACATAATTCATATTTTTCCTTTCTTAACAAACATGTTTTAATAGTAGTTCTTTTTTTCAGTATTTAAATTACATTATATCATATCCTTTGCAGAGACTAAAACTTTAGTTTTTACTAAGGCTTACTAAAAACTTTAATCTTTATTAAAACTTTCTTATTTCAAACATTTATATATTTTATTTGTTAATTCTTATTTTACTTTGCTGGCTAGAAACTCTAGTAAAATATTGACCTATATCTGATTTCTAATTTTTCTAGCAGACTTCTAATGCTCCAATCTTAAAAATGAAGTCATTTTTATTGAGCTTTTAAAAAACACCCTTTACAAGGTTAAGAAAGTTTACTTCTACACCTAGGATGTTACTTGTTGTATTTGGTTCTTCTTTTTTTCACAAATGTTTGTGAGATTTTTATATTGCCACCTTTGATCTTTTAATCAATTAATGTGGTGAAGTGTATTTTTAGATATTCTCATGTAATATTGTTCCTGGGATAAACATAATGAATAATGTGACTTTATCTTCTTTATTTTTATACACTTCTGAATTGAATGTAATCATAGCCTGTTTCAGATTTTTGGATCTATTCCCCAGTACTCAGTTTTGCATCTATTTTCATGATAAGACTGATCCTATAATTTTCCAATCTTTCGCTTTCTTTAACTGGTTTTTATGTCAGGATTACCTGGTCTCATGAAATGACTTCTGATGCATTCTCTTTTTGTTGTTGTTGTTTTAAGCCTCTGAAGAGAATTTCTGCATAAATCATAAATTACCTAGTCCTTGAAAATTTAGTGAAACTCTTGTAGGAATAGTTTTCATTAATCACTAATGCCAGAGGTTTATGTTATTATTTGTTTCCATCTGCATCATATGTTTTTTATTTCATTGATTTCTGCTCTTAACTTTATTGTATCCTTTATTCTACTTTCATTGGCTAAATTCTGCAGTTCTTTTCCTAACCTCTTAAGTCAGACTTAGCACATTCATTTTCTGCCACCCTTCTTCATAAGTAGTGAAGTTTACATATGTAATTTGAAGTGCCACTTCTATCTTATTCTATAACTTTTGCATATGTAGGTTTTCATTATTTAGTTTTTATAATTTAATTTATAATATGATTTCTTCTTTGACCTAAAAGTTAGAAATATTTTGCAATTTTCAAACATAGCCGCATTTAACTTGCCTTTTTTGTTATTCATTTCTAACTTAATTGCATTGTTGTCAGAGAATGTGATTCCTATGGCCAATCCTTTTCTATTTGTCAAAATTTGCCTTATGGCCTAATACCTAGTTAATTATCTTACATATTTTATAGGTGTTTAAGTAGACTATGTCTTTTGCATCTATTACATGTGAAATTTTAGATATACCCATGAAATCAAGTTTACTGATGTTATTGTTTAAATATTCAATAATGTTGATATTTAAATATTCAACTATTCTTATCTAATTTATCTCACTGTTATTAAAAAGTGGTCTATTAAAAGCTCTAACACTGATTGTGAACTAGTCAACTTCTCCTTATTGTTTCGTCAATTTTTTACCTTATATATTTTGAAGCTATTTCATTAAACATGTTCAAGTTAGATGTATTGTATTTCCAGGTGAGCTGAATGTTTTATTTAATATAATGTAGTAACTGTCTTTATTTTTAATTACTCTATTCATCTGTATCTTGTTAATATACTCTCCAGATTATTTTTGGTTTTTATTTAATTGGTGTATCTTTTTCTATTATATTTTTTGTTTCTTACATTTTAAATGTATATCTAGAAAGAAGACTATATCTAGACCTTTTCTTAAATCAATTTTGAGATGCTCTGTCTTAAATACAATTCTGATTATTTGCACATAATATGATTGTGAAAATATTTTGTTCTTATTCAGTTATTTTACTTTATTTCTTATTTATCACATATTTATTCTCCCATTTTACCTGTTTTGAAGTAAACTTGATACCCTGAGTAAAGCATCCCTAGAAATAACTAAAATGCTGAGTAACATGCAAATTATGTCTTTTTTAAAAATGTATCACTTGCGAACTCTATATATTTTTTTAAAAAATACATAACTAAACAAAAAGGAAATACAAAAGATTATTAGAGGTAAAAAGTAAAGTAGAATCCAGAGAAGAAAACAGAGATACAAACTCTTTTATATGGAGAAAATTTATCAAATTGGTTGGACTTTCAGTTCTCAGGTCACAGAAACACACACAAAGTCTACACAAAACCCCAGCTGAGCATCAGCCCCATGTGGGAAGTCTAAAAGGAACCTGAACTTTCCACACCACATAAAACTAAGACTCTGATGTTTTATGCTCTCAGAATAAGGTTAAACAATGAACAAACCTACCTAGGAGACTATTTATAAAATTGTCCATCTTGAACTTGAGCACTGAACAAAGGAAACAAAATATTCTCTGAATGTTGGTAACCACAACTTAGCCTCCATGCAGACACGAAGCTTGGATTTCTACTCCCTAAGTATTTTAAGAAATCACAAGCTTTGAATCTAGTTTAAAATTTCACACAAGACTGTCCTAGTGCTTGCTCTTTGTCACTACTCATGGCTCACTGTAGTTTCAGCTCACTGTGTGTCAAAACAACTATGCTTGTTTTGGCCCTTAGGGGATACAATTATTTGCATTAGCATCGAGAAATGCATCAAAAAGTCTTTTTGTTGTAATATATTTAGGATTGACATGTGAGATAGTTGGAGGGCCCTTGAAGGTACCATACCAACATGTTCTGAACCCTTCTCTGAAGTGGTTGCCTTTTCTTTCATTTCCCAAATAGCAATAATCTGAGAACTCATACCATGCAGCTGCAAGAATTCCAGTCCTTCACTGTTTTTCTTTCCTTGGTATCTCTGGGCATCTGTAAAGAAGAATTTCATGTTACACAGACTCAGCTTGATTTTCATCCATAACTTCATAGGCTAGATTGGCACCTAACTGGTGCTCAGCTCCTGCAGTCACCTCCTCCCATTGCATAATGAGTTGCCATTGCTCTTTACATTCTATTTTACCCAGAATGACATTATACTAATTTCTAACTCCTCAAAGCTTTTTAACATTTATAAAAAGTAAAAACTTGACTGATAGCTTAGGGCAACAGAGAGGAATTAAAGTTCAGAAAAAACAAAAACAATAAAACTACAATAACAAAAAAACTTAATCTGAAATATGATGGTAAATATGGTCCCCTGTAAGGAAATCTATTCTTGATACCCAATAGAAAGGAAAAATATCAGTTTCCATCTTACTCCGATAAAGGGCCAGGCTTCCCATCAGGATGTTTTGCAGGAATGCAGCTCCACCTTCAGTGAAGATAATTGTCCACATTTTATGAGAAAGTTTTAGCCTAGATCCTTGTCATTCTGGAATAGTATTATGGTTTCACCTGTGCATATCAAAATCACATAAAGAGATTATTAACATTTACCAAAACACAAGAGAATAATTACTTTCAGAGAAGTCAAATCTCTCCCCCCAACAAAAATGGAAGAAGTGCCACCAACTTTGAAATTCAAGTTTATTCCTTCTAGCCAAAAGGTTTCAAAAAAAAAGGCAAGCTCCTGTCCTAACTAGACAACCCATTATTTTGTTACCATGTTTGCCTCCCCCAAACAAAAACTTCAACTTCTTCAAAGGCAAAAATATTGTGTTATTTCCCTTTTTGTTCCTAGTAACAAACAAAATGCCTGGTATCCATTCATGCTCAATAACCCTTTGTCAAGTCCATGAATCAGTAAATGACTATGTAAACCCCGTTCCATTAAATATTTGGAGAGGTTCGGTATAAGAAGCAATATTTCATTTTTACAAAACGTCTTCCAGGAAGTGGAGAGAGAGAGAGAGAAAGAAAGGAAATTTGTGAATGTATGTATGTCCTCCTTATGGGAACAACAGGTTTGAATACCGATGAAGTGGAACTTCAGAGTCACTGTGTGCATTGAACTGGAGTGAAATAGACTGGTGACCAAACAGAAAGTGCCCCAGCCTGTTGACACAGCATATATTCTGAGCCCAACCAGTAAGTAGCAGACATTAACATGAATGAATATGGTTAAAAGCAAATGAAACAGCCATCAAAGATGTTTCTCTCCCTGACTCGGTGGCTGCACGATTTCAGAGGCAACCAGCAACAAGGGAAAGTGGAATCTGCATAAAATATTCTGAGCAGAGCATGGGTAGCTGGTTCCAGACTAGATAAACAATTTGACAAACACCCAGGAAGAATGTCTCTAACCTTCATAAAACTGAAAGGACAGGCAAGAAATGAGATGGACGACACTGTCATGGAAATTACAGTCTCAGCGATTTGGAGACATTTCATTTTGCAGAGGAGCTGGCACACTGGAGGAGGGATAAACAGGAAGTTTAAAATCTGTCTGAAATGGCATGGCATATTTTTCTTGGGGTATGGTATCAAATGAGACTAAAGTTCTCTCCAGAAAATAATATCACCTAAAGTTTCAACTCATCTTTTGAACAACTTAGACTATTGACAGGAATTATTTAAGCAATTGCAAATGTCACTTCTTAAAAATTATCAGAATAAATAGAGTCTAGGGAAAGAAACTGCTCAGAAGAGAAGAAACATCGGTCTATTAGTAAACTGGAAAATACATCAATAATGACAGAGTACATCTACATGTGAAGTCCTTTTATACTTAGAGCCCTATCCTAGGCACTCTGAATAAAAGAAAACTGAGCAGCTTATTCTTATCCTTGAAGTGTCTACTTAGGAGACAGACACATGGGTATACATGAATCAACAAAAGCATACTGGTTTCTTATCAGCTGAATGCACAGCTCAGAAGTGATCTAAATATATGTGTTAAGCAAGAAGACCTTCCCGAAAAATGCAAGTTTTATACTACGATTTGAGGGGAATTTTTGAAAAGTACATTAAGCAACTGTTATTTTAATATTGAGGAATAAATTTGACTATATGTTATACACATACACACACACACACACACACACACACCCCAAATATATGATGAAATTTCTACCTCAAGGCAATTTTTAAACTTTCTGTTTAAAGGCAATTTTCTTATGCCATAGAATCACATTGTGATGGTTAATTTCATGTGTCAAATTGACTGGGCCTCGGTATCCCCAGATAAGTGGTTAAACATTATTTCTGGGTGTGTCTGTAAGGGTATTTCCATAAGAAATTAACATTTAAATTGGTAGACTGAGTAAAGTTAATGAGGTGGGCACTATCCAATTCTTTGAGGACTTGAATAGAACAAAAAGGCAGAGGAAGGTTGAATTAATTCTGCCTTTTGAACTGGAACATCCATTTTCTCCTGCCCTAGGTACTCCTTGTTTTCAGACCTTCAGACCCAGACTGGAATCTATGCCATTGACTCTCCAGCTCTTCAGGCATTGGAACTATACCACTGGCTCTCCAGCTTACAGATGGCAGATAATGGGAACCTCTCAACTTCTGTAATTATGCAAGCCAATACATTCGTTCTATTGGTTCTATTTCTCTAAGAACCCCAACTAATCCATAACATATTATTTAAGCCTTAGAAACCAGATGGGTCTAGCATTTCTTAAAGTGTTCAGTAGAAGTCTGTTAAAAGATGGTCAAATAAATAAATAATAAAAATATAATCCAGATTTTATAAAACAGAAACATTTTTCTGTTTTCTTCCAATACTTCTAAAAGCACATCAGCTTATTAAAAGTTTTGAGAAATCTTCCAGCAAATAAATCTATTTCATTTGTTTAACCCAGAATTTTCTAATCTTATTTCACAGAGCACTTTTTATTTTTTAGAAAGTCTATAAACATCTTAAGAAATCCAATAAACAATTTTGGAACCATGAATCTAGTTCAGCTTCTCAGTTTACCAAAAAAAAAGAAAAGAAAAGAAAAAAAAAAGTGGAGCTAAGCTACTTGCCCATGGTTACCAGCTGGCTAATGCCAAAGTAAAGCCTAGCATGCTGTTGTCCAGTAGAACTAATAAGTCCTACTCATGACTTCTGCTTTATAATTGTATTGAAATTCAAACACTGTGAGTTTACATTTTTGTTAAAATTAATGGCCTTAAGCCTGACCATGGGGTCTTCATAAAGGGTAAAAACTAAAAGAAAGTGATACCTGGCTGAATAGAAAAATAAATTTTCAAAGAGAGCTTGCTAGAAAAGAATGGCTCCATAGATAGTCAATTTCCCTTCCCCAGAGGTCTTTTTTTTTTTTTTCAGACGGAGTCTTACTCTGTCGCCCAGGCTGGAGTGCAGTGGCACATGATTGTAGCTCCCTGCAACCTCTGCCTCCCGGGTTCAAGCCATTCTCTTGCCTCAGCCTCCCAAGTAGCTGGGACTACAGGTGCGTGCCACCACACTCTGCTAATTTTTTGTATTTTTAGTAGGGATAGAGTTTCACTATGTTAGCCAGGATGGTCTCAATCTCCTGACCTCACGATTCACCTGCCAAGGCCTTCCAAAGTGCTGGGATTATAATCCTGGGCATGAGTCACCACACTCAGCCCACCCAGAGGTCTTTAAGAGGAGACAGGATAATGACCTGTGCACAGGATTGAAGAGGAAACTTTTAAATCAGGAAAAACCCTAAAGTGCCATTTTTGCTTTGAGTTTGTTATTCTGTTAATAGCTTGATATGGTTATGGTAATTATAGTAGGACTGGGTAGCAAGGAATCTGGAGTCTGAAACCACTACAACCCAGTTGGCCAGAGAAGTGCCAGGGAAAAAGACCTAGCTGCAAGTGCTTGAAGGAAACACAGCCTCAAATCAGGGCATGATGGTCATGGAACCTGGCATGATACTGCAGGCATTAATTCTGGCATATAGTTACATAGCAAGTGGACAGATGAAGCCAGGGACTCAAACAGCAGGCAAATACTTAGCATCAGAAAGTATCTCAGCAGATGGTAGAATCACTAACGTAGGGATGGGGGCCATAGGAAGCACTCTATTAATAATGTTATGTAATGCATTCTATGCAGACCTGCTGATTCTGAGTAGACAGTTGTTTACTTCCTATCCTAGAATTGGGTAGTCTAGGAAAGGTGGAATGAGTTTGGTATAATCAGTTATACTTTTAAAGAAAGCCCACAGTATCCTTATCAAATACAGAAAAAATACAGGAATACATAAAGAGCTTACATGATAAAACTAGACCAAGAAATCTGCATCGTAATGACACTAAGAGTGACATGTTACTGAATTCATTTCCCTCTGTCCATTCCAAGAAGTGGTGCTAAAAACCATGTTGGGGTTGAGCCTACAGGTAGAAGTCAAGTGCCTTCAGCTGCAGGAAGAGGAAAACTCCAGAAGCTGAGCTCAATAGCTGCTTCCCTCCCCAAAATGCATCTCGTCAAAAAATATATATTTGAAGCAATGTCCTTAATTACTTTAGTGTTTTCCTGCCAACAGTTATGAGGCAGACACAGCCAGCTTAGAAAGTAAGTTTATGTTCAACGGGATGTGTTATGTTAGCCTGAGAAGTAATCATCCTAATTTATTGTGGTAAAGAAAGGACATGGGGAGGAGATGAGAAGTTGGCCAAAAGAAGTAGAGAAATATTTCTGTGACACACATTACAACATTGTGTCATTCTGGGAGAGACAGAGTTGCTTTCTTTAAAATCTTAAGAGTCAGGCAGACCTACAAAATCATGCTATAATTGAGAAAGAGTATAGTGTTTTGGCTAAGAGCACAAATTATGCATTCAGTACTCTTCTTTCACATCTTGGATCTAGTATTTACCAGCATGTGGCTTTAGGTAAGTTACTTAACCTCTCTGTAATTCACATTCTTAATCTATAAAAATGAGGATAATAGCAGGTATTAATAAAGTTTTATGATATATTTATTTGATATGCTTATTTGTCCAACAAGGTAAAATTCATGATATCAGGCAACTCTACACAAAATCATCTAAAAAATTAAAGAGAGAGGATACATCCCCATCATTACCCTGATACCAAAACAACTTAAAGACATTACAAAATAAAACAACAATAGATCAATATCCCCTATGAACACAGATGCAAGCATTTTAAATACAATTTTAGCAAATCATACCCAAAATATAAAGATAATACATCACAACCAAACCTCATTTGATGTCTCTTATGTTTATTGATCTGCTTTCATGCTGCTAATAAAATCATAACCAACACTGGGTAATTTACAAAGGAAAGAAGTTTAATGGACTCACAATTCCACATGGCTGGGAGGCCTCACAATTATGGTGGAAGACAAAGGAAGAGCAAAGGAACATCTTACCGGGCGGCAGTCAAGATAGCTTGTATAGGGGATCTCCCATTTATAAAACCATCAAATCTCATGAGACTTACTCACTACCATGAGAACATTATGGGGGAAGCTGATCCCATGATTCAGTTATCTCCACCTGTCCCTGTCCTTGACATGTAGGGATTATTACAATTCAAGATGATATTTGAGTGGGGACACAGCCAAACTATATCATTTTTCCCCTGCCACCTCCCAAGCCTCATGTGCTCACCTTTTAAAACCAATCATGGAGAAATAGGAACACTTTTACACTGTTGGTGGGAGTGTAAACTAGTTCAACCATTGTGGAAGACAGTGTGGCGATTCCTCAAGGACCTGGAAATAGACATTCCATTCGACCCAGCAATCCCATTACTGGGTATATATCCACAGGATTATAAATTGTTCTACTATAAGGACACATGCACACAAATGTTCATTGCAGCACAGTTTACAGTAGCAAAGATCTGGAACCAACCCAAATGCCCATCAATGATAGACTGGACAGGGAAAATGTGGCACATATACACCATGGAATATTATGCAGCCATCAAAAACGATGAGTTTGTGTCCTTTGTAGGGACATGGATGAACCTGGAAACCATCAT